>PITA01006568.1:13248-78869 GCA_004023965.1 Spilogale gracilis
TAGGGTGGTTCTCAGGCCAGGACCGTGCCTCCGGCAGGCCCCCCAATGCCCCCGTTTTGCATCAGGACCCCCCCCCCCGATGCTCCGAGCCACCCTCCTCAACCCGGATCTAAAACCCGGGACACAGCTCTCGGGCCAGCCTCTCTCTCCACCCCACCCCCTCTTTCTGGCGTCCATCCCCTCCCCAACACCACCTCTGCTGCTGCCTCTGGCTGTGGACCTGCACCTCTTCCCCATCTCCGCCAGGCCTGGGGAGCAGGGTGAGCCTGGATGAGAGCCCCCCATCCTGGGGCTCTCCCGGGCTATGGCCAGAGTGCTCCCAGACAGAAGCCCTGGCCCCTGAGCATCTGCTAGAGGCTTGGCAGAGGCCCCGCGGGGACCGTGTCTTCTCAGGACAAAAGGCGGCGACCAGCAGGCAGTCGGGGCGGGGGGGGGGGGGGGGGGGGGACCGGCAGCCAGGCGGGCAGACGGGTAGCAGGGACCAGCGCTGGCCCCCCTCCCAGCTTGGCGGTGGCGTGAAGATGGGGGTGGGAGTGTGTAGTGGGGGAAGCACCTGCCTGGACCCTCACCTGCCAGCTAGCTGGGCACCCCAAGGCTGTGTGCTGCCCACTTGGTGTTTCCCAGCGCCCCCAGTCCTGCCCGGTGCACCCCTTCTGTGCCTGCTTCCCCTGATGTCTGCGTTTTAGACCAGCCCAGCTGCTGTATCCACGGCAACAGAAGCAGGAGTGTCACTGGCCGCCAGATCACTGAGGGTCCCACAATGTGGTCTGGGCGGTGATTTATCTTGGGTGAGACTGCTTGAGCCCCCTCCCTGGATTCCAAGACAGCCCTGCTGAGAGAGCCCAGGTAAGTAGTCAGCAACCCTCCACCGAGGATGAGGCGGCTGAGATTTCTCTGCTGTCTCCCCACACATATTTTAGAGTCTCCATCACGGCCATGCTCTCTGTCTGTCTCTGACTCGGTTAGTGTGTCGCCCACCCCCCTTCCCCGCTCCATCACAAGGACTACTTGGGCACCCAAGCCTAGAGAGTCCTTTAGCCATCTCCATTTTCCCCAATCCCAAATGTCCCATGAGAAAAGGAACTACCACCTGTTTCCCCACACTCCCCACACAGGGTCTGTCTTTATCATTATGGTCGTGCTGGGGCATGAGGCTGTGTTAATATTCCCGTGTGTGCTAGCTATGGAAGGCATGCCTGGGAGCCTGGCAGTGTTCTCCTCAGTGCCTGCACCCCGGGCAGGCTCAGCCTCCTGCAGCTGCCTCCTCTCCCTCTTCCTCCACTCTCCTCCAGGTTCCTTGGCCTGCATGCACCGTATGTGTGTTTCTGTCTGTGTGTGTGAGCAGGCAGGTGGGTAGACATGACGGAGAAGCCGATTCCAGCCCAGACCACCCCCTACTCTTTCTTTCCTTCATCTCTCCCTCTCTGCTTCCCTTCCTTTCTACTTTCCTCTGTCTCTCCCCACAGGTAGCACAGACTTTTGCTTGCTCTCCACTGAAGATACTGCTGTGCTTCCCAGCTAGGGGGGGGAGGAAGCCACTGTAGGGAAAGTGGAGTGGGGATGAGAAGCCCTTCTAGGCCCTGGGCTGCTTGATGGCTCTGTGGGGGCCAAGACCATACCACACAGCCTGCAGGGGCCACAATGTGGGTCCCAGCTTCCATCCAACGCTCTCTATCTCTGTTTCACATGCCAGTGTTGTGTCTGGGGCCCTCAGATCTTATGGCTTGTGCACAGTGGCCAGTTATCCCTATGCTTGGAAGGGCAGGAAAGCCTGATACCTGGAGAACATCAATTCTCCTGGAACACTTCCCCCAGCTACCAGCTCTGTAACTTTAGTGCGAGTGTGTCATTTATTGAACCTCAGTTTTCCCATCTGTCAAAGAGACGGGTAACACTTCCGTGATGGGCATGCGTGGTGACTAAGTGAGTTGGTGCATGCAAATAAAGGGCGTGCATAGTAGTGGCCCTGAAATAGTATCAGCAAAGTTCATGGTCGATATTGCTGATTATTCATGTTTAATATTGTTATTGATTATTTGGAGGAGGGACTGGCCCCTCTTCTCCAAGGTCTTGGCAGAGATCTAGAGAGGACAGCAGGTAGGAAAATGGGGGCTGGGGAGTAGAGAGGAGGCAGGAGCAGATCAGTGTTGTCACTCTTCCTTTGCAGGGAGTGATAAGTGGTGGCTATGGGCAGAGCCTCCCACTCCCATTCCACTCCAGTCTCCTTTCCCTGTACTTGCCCCTGTGTGTGTGTACGTGTGCACACTAAACACACACACACACACACACACACACAGGCTTGCGCTCCCATGAGCTTGCAGAGGCCTGGCTTGCAGCCTGCAGCATTCCTGGCCTTGGTGATGTAGGCGTCTCCCTGTTGAGGAGAGACTTGGCAAGAGTTGGGCCTGTGGTCAGTCGTTGGCAGTGCCTGGAGACAAGGCTGAGGCTTCTGAGATCACAGGGCTTCGAGTATAGCTGGGGTGTGGCCCATGCAGCAACCAGACCCATGGAGGGGACGGGTCCCAGATATTTGCTAACCTACAGCCTGGATTGGAGGGGACAGTGGAGTCTGCTCTCTGGTTTCTGGGTATGGAGATGTGGTGGAACATTGAGTGAGGGGTGGGTGGCTGGACGAAGGTCCTTAGGGCTGGGAGAAGAGAGGGAGGAGGGGAAAGTCTGAGACCCAGAAGACCTCATGGTGAGATTGGAAGGGGTGGGGCTTTGGGGTATAGAGTAGACTTTTTTGAAGAAGCATTTATTGTATAAGGGAGAAGACCCATTCTGTAGTTTGGAGGCGTCTGGGCCTGAAAGTGTATATATATGTGTAACTGTGAATATGTGCAGTCTGTGAATATGTATCTGTCCATCGGAATCGTGCATGTATATGAGTCTGTGTGTGGACCAGATAACATGATGGTGTGTGCAAGTGTGTGAGTGTCTGGGTAGGCTTGTGTGTGTACAGGGGAGTGAGTATGACTTTGCATGTCTGGGTGAGCAAATGGGCATGTTTGATTCTGAGGCTGAGTAAGATTGTGTTTCTGTGAGCCCACAGGCCTGTTGAATGTCTAGTTGTATATGTGTGTGGTATCAGTTTGTCTTTGAGTGTCCATGTCTGGTTATATGCATATGAGTATGAGGGTTTCAGAATGCCCAGGTATGCATGCCCAATTAGGTGAACGTCTAGCTGTATCTGTGTACATTTGTGTGTACCTACGTGTGCACACGAGTGTAGGTATATCTAAATGGTGTGTTTGTGAGGGTAAGGGTGTGTGTGTGAATATACTTCTGTGTGGGCGTGCCTGTCAGGTATGTATATAAGTAGGTCCATGTGTTGATGTCCATGTGGATTCTCCAATTGAATGTGGATTCAATTGTGTATATGTCTGTATGTGTATGTATTTGAGTAAAAGGTCTGTAGATAGACCTATGGGTTCACATCTGATTAGGGAAATGTTCGTCTCATATAAAAAGAACTAATTGTGTGGGTGGGAGGCAGTGTGTGAATACATGTTTTATGCATGAAAACATATTTTGTGTGTATGCCCATGTGTACACATTTGATTCTGTATACAGGTATGGCTGTGGGGTTGGGGCTATGCCTGTGTATATATGCACAAAAGGTTGTGTACATAGGTGAAAGAATGCATTTGGGTACGTGTCTAATTGTGTTTGTGGGTACACTGTTATATGTGTGTGCAAGTCTGGTTGTGGTATGCATGAGTAACTAGATTTCATAATACCTGGTGCACATACCTCAATATGTGTTTTGTCGGAATTTCTGAATACAAGTGTAAATGTGTCAGTGTAGCTATGCCTGTGAGTGATCATGAGTATACACGTGTATGAACATCTGGCTGTGTGTGCATTTGAGTGAACATGTCTTTATATTTGTCCATGTGCTCATACATTTAAGTATGTGTGTGTGTGTGTATGTGTGAGAGAGAGAGACAATATACCTATGGGTGCCTGTCTGACTGTACTGTAAATGTACCAGTTTGTGTAAGTTCTAATTATTTGTATATGTGTGTTTGTATTTATTCTGGAGCTTATGTCATAGAGCAGTGTAAGTGAATGTATACACATGCCATACATATATTTGTGGGTGTGTGTGTATGCCTTTGCATGTGCCAAGTGTTATCAATTTTTGTGCAGATGTACAAGTATGTACAAGTTCTTCCATGTTTGCATGTGTGTGAACATAGCATTGTGTCCAAGTCTATCTGAGAATTTAAGTATAAATGAATCTTTGTTTGCATAGTTTCTCATGTGGGTGTATAAACATGTGTTGAACAGACATGGTGTGCATTCTTATGATTTTGTGAGTGTGTTTTTTAAGTATATTTGTGTCTCCATGTCTGGTTGTGTGCATATAGGTACGAATGATATATCTGTCTGTGTACATGTGAATATGCTCATAGGAATACATGTCCAGTTGTATGTATATGTCCATGTATATTAACAATGTCTGTATATGAATACACAGTCTTATTGACAAGCAGGTGCACATCTGGGTGTTTATGTACGTGAGTACACAGTACACACATGAGTGTGTGAAAATGCTTATGTGGTCAAATCTGGTTATGTGTGAATACATTTGGGAGCTCGCCTCTCTGTGTCATGTTTGTTCATTGTCTCATTGAGTGTGATGTCGAGTCTGCCTGTCCGTGGACTTGTGGAAATATGCCTGTATGTATACCTGTGTTTGTAGTGAATGTGTGCTGTTCGTGGGTGTTATGTCATGTGAATGTGTGTGATGCATGTACACCTATGTTTGAGAGTAAATGGGTGTGCAGAGGTGGGACCAAGTGTCGTGTGAGTGTGCATTGCTGTGAATGTGCCTATGTGTAGGGATAAGTGTAGGTATTTGTGCATGTTGTGCTGGTCTGATGGTTTATATGTGTGAGAGAGAGAGATATGGCCTTGGGCCTATGCAGATAGGTCTAATCCTTGATGGAGTGATAAAGGAGGGTACTTATGAGTCTGTGTGATGCTGTCTACACCCCATCAGGTACTGATGTGCGTGTCGAAGACTCAGTGGCACCCTGCTAGACCATATCAGCTCTGTGTAGACATCCTACAGAATGGCAAGCTATAACACCTGAGCAATCCATGACCCTCTTCTGGGGCCTCCCTGGCCTCAATCATGTGCTGGGCTTTTGTGGGGCAGTGAGGTGTGTGTGTGTCAGGATAATTCTCATCATCATTCACACTCAAGAAGTAGGAAACAATCATGGCTGATGTCCTCCTAGGGAAGGGGGCCTGCGACCTTTTAGAAACGGATTTCTTGAAACCCAAAGACCTCACTTCCCATCCCCCAACCCTTGAAGTCCCAGGACAGATGGGCGCTGTATGTGTCTAAGGTTGCAAATGATTTTTACAGAGAACACCCAAATTATGCCATCCAGGCAGAAATCTAGATGTCAATGTGTATGTAGAAGTAAAGGTATATCTGGGTAAAGTATGGTGTGTGTGCGTGCACGTGTGTGTGTGTGTGTGTGTGTGTGTGTGTGTGTGTGTAGAAGGTGGTATTTAGTAAGAGAATGAGAGAATGAAGGAGAGAGAGAAAGAGGGAGAGAGGGAGGGAGGGAAGGGATTTGGGTTGTGTGTATGTAAGAGTCTGGGTAAGATATGTATGTGAGACATTTGACTGTGTTTGGGAGGGGTGAGTGTGAGTGCATGTAAATGGTGCATTTGTGAGATGCTATGAGAACATCAGCCTATTTGGGTGGAGGATAGCATGAGAATTGGGGTATGGCTGAGTGGAAATATGTATCAGGCTGTGTGTTTTTAAGAAGTATGTGGGTATGGGTGTATCTAGGTGGTGCAAGAGAGAGTGGGGGCGTGTCTGGATGATGTATGTGTTTTATAGTGTAGATGTATCTGTGTTGTGTTAAGAGAGATTGTGGGTGTTTCTGGGTAGAGTGTGCGTGAGGGAGTAGGGATGTAATGGAGTGGGAGCATTTAAGTATGGGTATATCTGGATGCTGTCTAGGTGGGTGAGCATATAAGTCTATTAGACAGTGGAAATGTGCGATGGAATATATCTAGATGGTGTGTGTGTGCAAGAGAGAGAATTTGGGTGATGATGGGTGTGTGTGTGAGTGTATATATAATTGGAGTATGTATGGATGGTGTGTGGGAGTATATGTGGGAGAGATGTGTGTGTCACATGTGTGAGAGAGTATGGGTGTATCTGCATTGTGTGGGGGGGCGTGGGTGTTCTGAATGATGGTGTTTAAGAGAGGGGGATGTGGATTGTGTATATGTATATAAGAGAGTGCAGGTGTTTTTGAGTGTGGTGGACATGTGACAGCATAGAAGTATCTGATGGGAGGAATGTGTAGGTGTAGCTGGATGGTCATGTTTGGGTTTACCTGGGCCAGGGGGTATGAGTGGGTGTATCTGAATGTTGTGTGTGTGAGGTGTGGATATATCTGGATGGTGTGTGAGAGAGAGTGTAGTGGTATATGTGCATTGTGTGAGACAGTGTGTGGATATAGTTTGGGAGTGTGTTTGAATATGAGTGTATCTAAATGGTGGGTGGGTGAGAGTACAGGTGTATTTGGGTGGTAGAATGTGTAGTAAGGTATATCTGGATGGTATATTATAAGAGCTTTGGTTGTGTATCTGGGTGTGTATGTACTTGGATATGTGTGTGAGGGTGTTTATAACTGGATGGGGTGTGTGAGAGTTGGATATATCTGAGTAGGGTGTGTGTATATGAATGCAGATGTATTTAGATAATAGTAGAGTGTATCTGGTTGATGTGTGTGGTCTGTTTGGGGTGAATCTAGATGGTGTATATTTGTTTTAGAGGGTGGATGTATCTGGATTGGACTGTGTGAGTGGGACTATGTTTGGGGTGTGTGTGTGTGAGAGAGAGAGAATGAGAGAAAATATGGGTGTATATGGACAGGATTTGTGTGTGAACAGGTGTCTCTGGATAATGTGTAGGTATCTGTGTGAACGTACTTGGTTGGGAATCTGTGAGTGTGAGTATCTGGGTTGGCTGTGGGTAAGTATAGTGAATGCTGTGCATGTCATTGTGGGTGTGTGTCTTGATACCATGTGTGAAAGAGACTGTAGCTGTGTCTGGGTCAAATATGAGGGCCCCAGGTTAGGGGTGTCTATGGGTTTGAGTATATCTGAATGTCGCATATGAGAGTGTGGGTGTACGACTCGGGAGTTCACATAAGTGTGGCTGCAGCTGGGTGGAGTGGCTGTGAATGTAGGTGTATTGAGGTATGTGTGTATGAGGATGAGATAGTGTGGTTGTATCAGTATTGGGTATGTGTGTGAAAGTGGGTATGTCTAAATGGTGTGTGTAAGAAAGAGGATGTGCACCTATCTGGGTTGGGATGTGAGTGTGGTGTATCTAAGAAGCATGGGTTTCTCTCTGGCCAGGTGCAAGAGACAGATAAGGTATATCTGGGTGGTGTGTGAAAGAGAGTATATAGTCAGTCTCTGTGGGGTGTGTGTGTGTATCCAGGACAGGGTGTGTGCATGTGAGTATATCTGCATAGTGTATGAGAGTGTTTGGGTGTATTTGGGTGGTGAATGTATCTGAGAATGTGGGTGTCTCTGCATGTGAGTGTGGGTTTATCCAGATGGTTCGTAGGTGGTATATCTGGGCATTTTGTGTGTTTGATAGTGTGGGTGTGTCTGTGTGGGGTGTGTGATTGTGGGTATGTGTAGGAATGTGGATATCTTTCCTAGAGCATATATGCCTCTGCTAGAGTGCTGTTAATGTGAGCACATCCCCATTTGTGTATGTGCTTACATACATAAATGTGGGTGTGGCTATTCATAGCCAAATACTTTGGTACATAGCTTGTGTGTGCATGTGTTTGTGCTAGAGTGGTGTGAACCTGTATGTGTGTGTGAGGTGAGTGTGTTTCTCCATGTGAGTAAGTTCAGTGGGCAAGGTCTCTGGAGCCAGGCTCTATGATTGCATCCTAGTTTTGCCATTTATTAGCTGTGGGGCTTTGGACAAGTCACCTAATCCCAATTAAGCCCCAGTTTCTTATTTGTAAAGTAAGGATAATAATGCTATCTATCTCATGGGGTAAAGATCAGATGAGTTAATATTTGAACAGGGCTTAGCACAGTACCTGGCACATAATAAGTCCTCTGTGCCATATCAGGTGTTACCTAGTACTACAATTATTGCACGTACCTGTTATGTAAGTAATAGTATGTATCCATCTGCAAGTGCAAAGGAGTCGTTTCTATGTGCACATTTGCCCCATTCCCCGTATCCATGTGTATGTTTAAGAAAGTGAGCAGATTCTGTGTATGTGAGTGTTTTTGTACATAAAAGTGGCTTTATACTTATTTGTGTCCCAGTGTGTATATAAAACCAGGAGTGTGTGAGAAAGGAAGTATGTGTCTAGGAGGTCAATGGAGGGGGGTTTGGCCATGCATGTGTATTTCCCAGTGTACATCTGGGTGGATGAATGCACACATTTATATCTGTAGTGATGTGTGTCCCTGTGAGTGCAGATGTTACCTGAGTTGCTGGTATGCTGCATATATAAGCGTGTGTGTGTGCATGTGTGTGTGTGCATGTGTGCATGAACACACACTGGTATGTTTTTATCTGAATATGTAAACAGGTTTGTAGTAGTCAGGATGTAAATGTGTACGTGTGAATCTCTGTTGAGTCTTTACATGTGGGAGGGTTAATATCCAGGTTTATATATGATGATGGTGATGATGATGATGATGATGTATGTGTATGTGTGTAAAGGATTTGTGTCCAGATGACCATGTACTAGGATGTGTGTGTTTGTGTTGTATAAGTGAATGCATAGTGTGTGCATCTGAGGGTTTGTGTCTGTCTGTGTTTATAAGCATTGGCAGTTATATGGCTGTGTATGTGTGGGTCTGCTTTGCTCTGTCTATGCCTGCCTGCCTCTGTGTGTGTAGCAGTGAACCTGAGCCATATGCCAGTATTTGTGAGTGTGTCTGCACTGTGTGTATAATATGTGTGTAGCAGGGCAATGTTTGTATAAAATAGTGGATTTCATTTTTTTATTTAAATTCAGTTAAATAACATAAAATGTATTATTGGTTTCACAGGTAGAGGTCAGTGGTTCATCAGTCTTATATAACTCCCCGTGCTTATTACATCCTGTGCCCTTCTTAATGTCCATCATACAGTCACCCCACCCGCAACCCCACTCCCCTCCAGCGATCCTCAGTTTGTTTCCTCCCTCTCTGATTTTGTCTTGTTTTATTTTTTTCCTCTCTTCCCTTATGATACTCTGTTTTGTTTCTTAAATTCCATATATGAGTGAGATCATATGATAATTGTCTTTCTATGATTGACTTATTGCTCTTAGAATAATACCTTCTAGTTCCATCCACATCATTGCAAATGGCAAGGTTTCATTTTTTGATGGCTGAGTAGTATTCCATAAAATAATGGATTATAATCTCTTAATGTAAGAGCCTGGGGTGGGGGAGGGCCTGGATCTATAGGATGTGAATTGGATTTACCCTGTGTGTGAATGTCAGTTCTTATGTCTATGTATGCATGATCATGTCTGAAAGCATGTAGGCCCATATGATTTGGTTATTTTTTTACATAGAGAACGTGTGGGAGCAGGGTGGGGGTGGGGTGGAGCAGAGGGAGAGAGAATCTTAAGCAGTTTCCATGCCCAGCGCAGATCCCCAATGGGCTCTCATGACCCTGAGATCATGACTTGAGCCAAAATCAATAGTCAGTTGCTTAACTGATGGAGCCACCCAGGTACCCCAGGTCCATATGATTTGGTTTGTATGTGTATGTGTCTGCATGTGCCCACTCATGTGGTGAGTTTTTCTCTGCCTAGGCCTATATTTCTACTGAAGAGTGGTTATGTGTGTGTGTGTGTGTGTGTGTGTGTGTGTACCTATACACATACACCTGAGTGTGCTTATCAGCTGGTGTAAGTCTGGATGTGAGTGCAAATTTGAATCTCGATGTGCACGTGTTTCTGTGTGCGCTTATCTGTCCATGTGTGCTAGTGTGTCTATGCAGTGTGACTGGCGGTGAATGTCTTAGGGCATTCCCAATCCGGCACATGGAAAAGATGAAATATCTATATGGCACATTGGAGTACACTGAAGAAGATCTAGGGGTACTGGGGTTTGGCAAAAAGAAATTCCTTACATTTTCTTTACATTATACAAATTGTGACGAGGAAAAAAAAGCAAAGTTTTAGGGGAGTTATTAAATATGGAATTTGTATACAACTTTTTTCTATACAACTTTCAAGTGAAATATTTTCAGAATTTTTTGATAGCACACTGAACTCACTTCTGGAAACATAACTTTTATTCATTCATGCGAATTTATAATGGTCAGCATTTATGCCCACTTCTGAGTGTTTGGTCATGACTGCCTTTATTTTATGGTAATTTGACTCCTTTATGGATGTTTTCATCATGATTTGGTAAAGTAGTTTGCGCTGAACATTGATCTTCTACATCAAATTATTGTGTTTTTTGGTAAAAACCCAAAGAAAACAAACAAAACAAATTACCATTAGTACTTTTGACACAGCTATAAACTTCTATTGTGACCTGCTACTTGATCTTGCAAAGCCTGTTGATGAAGGTAAGACCTAGTCCATGGAGTTGTGCGGGCACCATTTGCCTTAATGTCCTCAGTAATTAGCTTGAATGTAAGAAATGTAGCTGCATGATTCTGCAGGTTTCTCTGAAGCTTTCACACCATACCAGCCTTTCTTAAGAAATGCAACAACTAACTGCTTGTTCGTCCCTTTGTTTCACCTCCCTTTGATAACTCAGTTGTTTTTGCCATGGCCAGGAAGAGACCCAGGTTTTATGCTCTTAAGAGCTTATGATCTCTTCCGTCTCTTGGTGGTCATCATCAATAGGAAAACTGCTTGCATGAGTAGGTGGCAGCAAATGGCCAAAGAGTATTTTTATTTTTACTGGTTAAAACTTCTTTTTTAAAAAACTTTTATTTATTTATTTATTTATTTATTTATTTATTTATTTATTTATTTGACAGAGAGAGAGAGAGCTCACACGTAGGCAGAGAGGCAGGCAGAGAGAGAGGAGGAAGCAGGCTCCCTGCCGAGCAGAGAGCCCAACGTGGGCCTCGATCCCAAGACCCTGAGATCATGACCTGAGCCGAAGGCAGAGGCTTTAACCCACCTAGCCACCCGGGCGCCCTCCTTTTTTAAAAATATTTTATTTATTTATTTGACAGAGAGAAACACAGCTAGAGAGGGAACACAAGCAGGTGGAGTGAGAGAGGGAGAAGAAGTCTTCCCAACGCACCGGGAGCCTGATGCAGGGCTTGATCCTGGGACTCCAGGATCATGACCTGAGCCGAAGTCAGCCGCTTAACCAACTGAGCCACCCAGGTGCCCCTAAAACTCCTTTCTTATCAATAATTGGAACTTGGGATAATTCATAGTCTTTGAATTTTGTGCTTCAAATAGAGGATCCTTCTTTAAATCTAACATTTCTTTCTTATCTTTCAATCAAATGTGATGTTGAAATTTCTTGTAACAAATGCACATGAATTTTGAATCCAACCAAAAATTTTTATTTTGAGTATTTCAAAATAATTAATGAGCCTTTTTCCCTAAGTAGACACAGATATTGCTCTACTCATCTTAATAAGCCTTTTTTAGTTGTCAACTTAGTAACACCAACTAATTATCACCCAGGGAACCATACATGACCTCACTTCTTTTTTTTTAAGATTTTATTTATTTCTTTGACAGAGAGTCAGAGCACACGCAGAGCGAACAGCAGGCAGAGGGAGAGGGAGAAGCAGGCTCTCCACTGAGCAGGGAGCCTTATGCGGGACTCCATCTCAGGACCCTGGGATCATGACCTGAGCAGAAGGCAGACGCTTAATCAACTGAGCCACTCAGGCATCCCCATGACCTCACTTCTTCTTTTTTTTTTTTTTTTTTAAATATTAGCTACTACTATTATCTTTTTTTTTTAATATTTTATTTATTTGACAGAGAGAAACACAGCCAGAGAGGGAGCACAAGCAGGGGGATTGAGAGAGAGGGAGAAGCAGGCTTCCCGCCGAGCAGGAATCCTGATGTGGGACTCGATCCCGGGTCTCCGGGATCATGACCTGAGCCGAAGGCAGTCGCTTAACCAACTGAGCCACCCAGGCGCCCCGTCATGACCTCACTTCTAAGTTGAAGTTTGACTTTGAGTCCATAAGCCTTGACAGTATACATTCATATATTTTTGAATGTCTTAAAATTTTCTGATGTAATTTTATTCATGTGCTCAAAGAGCCATTTGTTGAAATGAGTAAACATCAAATCTGCAAATGAGAATCATTCACAAAAAAACACTGAAAATTTTCTTTTAGCTCATAAATCTTTTATAGAATCCTTACACACTTCAGTTTAAAACAATAGAGAAAAGTGTACTGATCCCAAAGCTTCACAGAAATCCAACACACTGGTGGGTAATGACGGATTTAATCAAATTCACCTAGCATCATTTATTGTGGAAATTAGACCTATAGGTAAACTTTTATAGGTGGGTGCTCCTTGGTGCATGAATCTTGGCATTTTCAGAACAAATTCCAGATGTAAAATTCATGCCATCTCAACAGCAGCATCGGTCCATAGACTAATGCTGAGTTTCTATGATACTAGAAAATATTCATGTATCATTTTGAGTATTTCAACCTTAGTTTATTGTGGTGCTTCTTGCATTTCTCTTCAAGCTTTCTGCCTAGTACTATGAACCGAGCACAATTAATCAACATCTAGAGATGCATCAATATAAAATGAAAACTCTTTTGATTCAGCAGTCTTCTGAGTTAATGTCATTTCAATGTCTTTTGACCCATCATCACTAAGTGACTTCTTTCCTATCCTTTTTACTTCATTGGTCCCCAATATGATGTGTACAATTTCCTGGCAGACTGCTAGTATGTTCCTGGCAGAAAGCTGAGATACTACTGGGAGTGGCATCTTAGCTTTACTTGTTAATCATGCAATCCTGTCACTAGCTGGTTGAACTCTACCTAAGAATTTTCTAGCCCAAATTAAAAAGAAGAAAAGAATGTTCTAACCCATCTCATAAAAAAGGCAGGTTTCTTAGTTTGTATTATGAGATGTTTTTAAAAGTCCAAGTATTTCTCTTTGTGAGAGTGTTTCGTGGCCAGGTGACCAACATAGCCTACCAGGAGATAAAGTTTCTTTTTTTAAACCTTTTTAATTTAAATTTAGTTAGCCAACCTAATTAGTCTCAGATGTAGTGTTCAACAATTTATCAGTTGCATATAACACTCAGTGCGAAGTTTCTTTTGATAACTTTTCCACACAAATCAGACATACGGACTGAGGATGAGAGGGCTTATTTGGCAGCTGGATCCAAATTTGGGACAATCCTTATTAAACTGCTTAAGTCAGGGACAGCCTGGAGTTTTTGGTGGGGAGACTGTGTTTGCCTCATGAGTCTCCTGATTTTCCAGCTTTAATCAAAAATTAATCAAAAAGTCCACTTTGGGGGAGCCCGAGTGGCTCAGTTGGTTAAGCGTCTGCCTTCGGCTCAGGTCATGATCCCGGAGACCCAGGATCGAGTCCCTCATTCCCTCATCAGGTTCTTTGCTTGGTGGGAAGCCTGCTTCTCCCTCTCTCACTCCCACTGTGAGAGTGCTTGTGTTTCATCTGTAGCTGTGTTTCTCTCTGTCAAATAAATAAATAAAATCTTTTTTAAAAAGTCAATTTTGATGGGAAAAGAAATATCTTAAAAATTAAATCTACTTGAATATCAAGTATTGAAGGGGCCACAGATATTAGTGACTTCTGAAAACTGATTTTTTAGAAAAGACAAATTTGAGGTCTTCTGTATTCGTAAGGGAACAGCACTCTGGAAACAAAGCCTTAAAGGCCTAGCTAGCTTCCCCTTTAATGATTCAAGTCAATTCAACCACAGTCAGGTTTTATTCTTTTATTGACAAATATTTTTACCTAAAAACAAAAGATAATAATTTATTATGAAATAAATTATGAAATCCCACCAAGAATCAGCTTTTGCTAATTTTTAATTTTAAAAGCCAGTCACAAGTAAATCAGTAAACAAACCAAGAAATAATAAAAATTATATTGTAATGTTTTTAAGAGTCCTTTTAGAAAAACCGTGAAGTACTTATGGATGAATGGTATAATAGATACACTTCAGAATACTCTGGAAGTGGGGGAAGTGGATGAGATTATAGGCAAAACAAGACCCTAAGGGTTGATCATTGGTGAATCTGGGCAATGGGTCCACCAAAGTTCATTACAGGGCACTTTCTACATTTTTTTTTAAAGATTTTATTTATCTTTCAGAAAGAGAGCACAAGCAGGAAGAGCAGCTGCAGTGGAAGTAGCAGGCTTCCTGCTGAGCAAGGAGCCTGATGCAGGACTCGATCCCAGGACCCTGGGATCCTGACCTGAGCTGAAGGCGTACACTTAATCGGTTGAGCCTCCCAGGCATCCCTCTTTCTACTTTTTTATATCTGAAATGTTCTAGAAGGAAAAAGTTTTTTTTTATATATAAAGGAGGAACAATCAGGGCAATTAATAAAATAGTTATATTCTCTTTAAGAATACCTGCTACTGGGGCGCCTGGGTGGCTCAGTTGGTTAAGCCACTGCCTTCAGGTCAGGTCATGATCCTGAAGTCCGGGGATCGAGTCCCTCATCGGGGTCCCAGCTCTGTGGAGAGTCTGCTTCTCCCCCTACCTTCTCCCTTCTCATGCTCTCTCTCACTCACTCTCTTTCTCAAATAAATAAGTAAAATATTAAAAAAAGGATACCTGCTACTATATAAAATTAATAATAATAATAATAATAATAATAGCAACAATCATGCAATTATTTTTGTAGAAAATGTTATGGAAAAATTTAAATAAGTTCAAATTAAAAAGAAAAACAGGTGTTGTACATGTACAGGTAAAACCAGAAAACCTCACTGATGAACAGGAGTGGCAATCAAAGTAATAATCAGACTATCTGGGATGTTTCAACAGCAAACGATCCAAACATTTACAACCTCCCTTTGACCCCCTAGAGCCTCTCTTGATCTGGCTCCCTGCTGTGGCAGGTGCCCACCAGCCAAGCAGCTTTGCTAATGTTTCCACCTGTGCCTGAAGGAGTCGGCTGGTATGTGCATGTGTGTGGGTTTGTCTCTGGGTGTAGACCTTTTGCAGGGTGTGTATACCAAGTAATGTGAGCAAGCGTGTGTGTACACACGTCTGTGTATGCAAGATTGTATACGTTGGCGGTTTTTCTCTTTGTGGTTGGCTGTTGTGCTTGCACATTGCAAGGGAGTGTGTATGTGTGTGTGTTGGAGCTGGTATACTTCTCTGCATAAGTGAGTATGTACATGAATGGGCGTCTGTGTACCTGTGCCAGAATGTACTTGTCTGTTTTAATGAGTGTGCCTAATTTATGTGAGAGGATTTGGATCAGTTGTGTGTTAGAGTGTATTAGAGTATCTACGTGTGTGTGTATATGTGAACAGTTTTTGCTTGTGTGTTTTTTCTCCATGCAAATATGTTTGTGGATATCTGAGGGGAAGTGTGTACATACATGTGTGTGTTCATGTGTGTGTGTATGCATGTGGTGAGTTTCAAGTGCATGTGAGTATGGTGGCATATGTAAGTGACTTTGAGTGCTATTGTGTAACAGTATTTGTATGTGATGTTATAGGTATGCCACTGTGTACATGCCTGTGTCGCAGAAGTTTGTCTGATTATGTGAGAGGATTTGAATAATCAGATAGGTTGTATATATGAGTCTCTGTGTGAGTAGGTTTGCATATGTGTATCTATCTGTCAGGATTTGAGTATTCATCTGTGTGTGTATGTATGTGTGTGTGTGTGTTAGGGGAGTTATCATTGTGGGTTTATGAGCCATTGCACATGTGTGTGTCTGAGTGTGTCTGTGTATATGAGCAGTTCTCAGCCCCCTGATACCTAACACCCTCTTTTACATAACATATTTTGTAACACCCCTTTACTATATAGACATGAAGTTCTTAGATAATGTAATCTCTCTGCACATATAATTTCAAAAGAAAATCCATATAGTATTTCATATGATATACATATTTTATCAACTCTAATACAAATAAATTAATTAAAGGAAAGTGATTTATAAGGTAGTGATTTGTATTTTGATATGTGAAGGTTTGGGCATGGCACTCCCCAGGAAATTCAGTAAGGTACTTAGAGGTTTGTAACATCTTACGAGTAAATGTGGATTTGGAAGGGGAAAAATCAGAAACTGCCCCTTGCTCAAAGTGCAGGAAAATGACAGGCAAAGGCCTATTGGTGAGATTTTCCGAAATAGTTAACAACTCAAAGAAAGGTTAAACAACTCAAGAGTGGAGTCTCCTCTGGACTTAGTTGACAGCTATATTCCTGAGTAATTCAGGGTATATTAAACTAGGGGGAAATTTGTATTTATATGTGAAATAGAGTTCTTAGACTCAGTGTTCACTTCATGAAAAGCCTAAAGTTCTAGGGGATTCGGGACTTATGTTGACTGTGTGGGACTGCCACACACATCACTGGATGGCCAGCATCCTTGTCCTGGACTCCTAAATGTTAGGACATCCTACACCCCAGCGTTGTGGCAACCAAAAATGCTCCTGCAGATTTCCAAAATGTCCCCTGGGGGGCAGTAACGCCTTTGTTGAGGATGATGCACGGGTGTTTGTTTAGGTTATACTCCGCAAGCGAAAGAAGGTCCTGGAGAGCTTATACTATGTGCGTGTGTGTGCTAGGCAACGTCCCTATGTGCGAGCCGATTGCTGTCCGTAGGTCTCCATAGCAGAATCCTGTGTGTCTGTGTGAGCGTGTGTGTAGCTGTCTGTGTATCTTTCTGCGGGCGTCTGGGCACAGGCAAGTGTGTGTGTTTGCGTCTGCTCATACTTTTAGACTAGGATAGGCCCAAGCTGTGATTGCCAGTCTTCTCAGAAGAACCCTCTCCTCACTGGTAGAGTCGCCCCAGCTTTCCAGGCAACATCAGGGTTTTGTTCGTTTGCTGCTATTGTTTGTGTTGTTTTGTTTCATTTTAGTGTATGGGCTTTTTGTTTTATTTTGGTTTGGTTTGTTTTTGCCGAGACTCTGGGCTTACAAATTATCCACCTTTTGGATCTTAGTGTGTTTCTCTGTGTCTCCCTCTCCATCTTTATTTCTGCTTCTCCCTGTCTCTATCTCTGCCTCTCTCCCAACCTGTCTCTTTATCTCTCTGCCTTCTCTCTTTCTTTCCTGGCATTATCCCTCGCTTATCTCTCTACCTTTATCTCTTTCTCCTTCCCTTCTTCCCTCTCCCTTTGTCTCTCTCACTTTTCTCTTTCTCTCTCTCCCTCCTCTGTCTCTTTTTCTCTCTCTTTCTGTCTCTACTTTGCTGTCTCTATTTCTCTTCTCTCTCATGCTCTCTTTCTATGTGTGTCTTTTTCTCACTCTTCTTCCCCCTTTTGTCTCTATTTCTATCTCTTCCTGTTTTATGGAAGGCTTGCTTCCCTTTCTCTGTTAATTTCTCCCCTTCTCCCTTCTATGTCTCAGTCTCTCTCTCATAAACCTTTCTCCTCTGTCACTCTGTGTGTCTCTCTGGTTCTCTTTTATATTCAATATCTCTCTGTCTGTAATGTTTTCGCTTCCCCTCAAGGCTAAGGAGTGTGTGTGTGTGTGTGTGTGTGTGTGTGTGTGTACACATTTACACACACCCAGCTGTCAGCTGGTCCACAGTTCTGTGGGAGCTATCAGGCCTTGAGGGGCTGAAAGGGGGTCCACCAACCCTGCTGCTCCCAAGCCTCTGCCCTAGCACCTCATGGCCTATTGGCACTGTGTCTGAGACTTCAGGGTGCCATGAAAAAGCTTGGCTCCAGGTGGCTGTGGCGGGCCAGGTTGGAAAGAGCTGGGAAACAATACCAAGGGGCGACTTCCTGGGAGGGAGAAGGTAGAAAGGTTCCACCCAGCCCCATGTCCCCCAACCTCAAGCCTATCCCAGTCCTAACAGTAGTTCTGAACTTCTCCAGCTTGCTGCCTTCCCTTTGGAACCTACCATGTTATGTCATCACACTCCTTCCCCCAAGCCCTCCTGTTTCCCCACCACCACCCCCAAGCTTTGCCCATGCCTTCCCACTCCTGTACTGCCCAGGCTGCTGTTTTCAGCAAATTCTACCTGGATGCCTCCAGACCGCCCTCCCTGAGCCACCAGCCCATTTAGTCCCTCAACCAATTGATCCGACAGCCTTTGACTGAGGGCCTACTGTGCTATCTAGAGGAGAGTGTCTGAGTCTCTAATCCCTGCCCTTGTGGAGCTTTCATTATAATAGGGAGAGGCAGACAATAAACTGGATTTTAAGTAAATTGTATAGTGCATTAGAAGAGAAGTTCTATGAAGAAAAATAAAGCACCACAAGGGACACAGAGTGCTGTTTGTTCTCACCTGAATTACTGCAGGAGCCTCTTATGTAGTCTGCCTACTTCCACCTTTGCCCCACCTGGTCTGTGCTCCCTACAGCGGCAAGGGGAATCCTTTTCAATCCCAAGTCATCTTGCCTCTGCTCCCATGGCTCCCATATCATTTAGAATAAAAGTCCTCTCCATGGCCTTCACGATCTGGCCTCACCACCTTTCTGAACTTACCTCCCAGTGCTTTCTGATCACTCACTCTGTTTCCCAAACATATCACAGGTGATCCCACCTCAGGGCCTTTGCATTAGCTGTTCCCTCTGCCTGGGTTTCTCTTCCCTCCAATACCCACATGGCTCACTCTCACTTCCTTTAAGTCTTTGCTTAGATAACACCTCCTCCATGAAGCCTTCCCTGTCCATTTCCTCTAAAAATAGACCTCCTCCACCCCTAGGACTTCCTATCCCCTTTCCCTCCTTTACTTTTCTTTTTAGGGTCTTATCATTATCTGACCTACTATATTCTACCTATATATCTTCTTTATCATCTAGAATATCAGCTCCATAAGGGCAGGGATCCTTTTCTATCTGGTTCACAGCTGTGTCCCCAGTGCTTGGCACACAGTAGATGCTCAGTAAATTGTTTTTCAATGAATGAATGCACGCAAGCACACTCACATCTTTATAGTCACAATAGTCCCTGCCCCACTTAAAATAAAAACCCAAGTCCATGTCATAGCCCTCAGCTCTAGACAGTCTGGCTCCAGACACCTCTCTACTTTCTACCACTGTCTCCCCTGCCTGCCCTTTTCCCACCACACTGGTCTTCCTGCTCTTTCTTGAGCATGCTAAGTGCTTTCCTGATCATGAAAAAAAAAAAAAAAGCTCATGTAATGGCTGGCTACCAGCATTAACAAAAAATCATGAAATAGAATAGAACTAATAGGGTACATTACACAGAGAATCAATATTGTTTTGTGAAACTTTTGGTTCAATTATGTGTGCACGTATGTGTATATGTACCAGATTGCATTGTAAAATTTTTGGCTTACTATGGGTAACAGTCAAAAAGTTTGAAGAACATAACCTTAGGGCTTTGAAAAGGGGGAGAAGACCTGCACCAACATCCCCACCCCACAGACCCACCAATGGAGGAAACAGGTAATGGAAGACATCCAGAGATGTGAAGCAGCCCCTTCACCCAGCAAGGAGGGGGTAGGAGCAGCAGTGGGCCAGAGGCAAGGCCTAACACCAGCCGGGGAGTAAGTGTGGAGGCCATGTAGACCCACTAACACTGCCCTTTCTGTTTCTTCCTCACCTTTCCATCTGTTTCTCACTGTCTCTTTTTCTTGTGTTTCTCTCTTTCTTCCTCCCTCTCTCTCTTTCTTTCCATCTCTATCTCTATCCTTCCTTTCCCTCTCTTCCTGTCTCTCTGGTTCTGTTTCTTCTTATCTCTTCTCATTCTCATCCCCCATTTCCTTCTCAATTTGTATCCATTTATATCTTTGTCACCATTTTCATCTTTTCTCACTCTGTCTCTGCCTTTGTCCTCGTTTTTCTCTCTGGCTCTTTCCTGCTGTCATGTCTCTGTCTCTCTATATCTGTGTCCCCCCTATTATCCCCATTTGCAGGTGCAGCTCGGCAGGGGAACTGATGGAGTCCCCCGGGGCCCATCAAATACTGGACTGGCTGATCCCATAGGGTTGGGAGCAGCCCCTGCCCCTCAGTATGGCCAACACTACTGGAGAGCCCGAAGAGGTGAGCGGCGCACTGTCCCCACCATCTGCGTCAGCTTATGTGAAGCTGGTGCTGCTGGGACTGATCATGTGCGTAAGCCTGGCGGGCAACGCCATCTTGTCCCTGCTGGTGCTCAAGGAGCGTGCCCTGCACAAGGCTCCTTACTACTTTCTGCTGGACCTGTGCCTGGCCGACGGCATACGCTCTGCCGTCTGCTTCCCCTTTGTGCTGGCTTCTGTGCGCCACGGCTCCTCATGGACCTTCAGTGCACTCAGCTGCAAGATTGTGGCCTTTATGGCCGTGCTCTTTTGCTTCCATGCGGCCTTCATGCTGTTCTGCATCAGCGTCACCCGCTATATGGCCATCGC
Source organism: Spilogale gracilis (assembly GCA_004023965.1). NCBI lineage: Eukaryota > Metazoa > Chordata > Mammalia > Carnivora > Mephitidae > Spilogale > Spilogale gracilis. The sequence goes on from PITA01006568.1 coordinate 33,767, forward strand.
CCACCACCGCTTCTACGCCAAGCGCATGACACTCTGGACATGTGCAGCTGTCATCTGCATGGCCTGGACCCTGTCTGTGGCCATGGCCTTCCCACCCGTCTTTGATGTGGGCACCTACAAGTTTATCCGTGAGGAGGACCAGTGTATCTTTGAGCATCGCTACTTCAAGGCCAATGACACACTGGGCTTCATGCTCATGTTGGCTGTGCTCATGGCAGCTACACATGCTGTCTATGGCAAGCTGCTCCTCTTTGAGTATCGTCACCGCAAGATGAAGCCAGTGCAGATGGTGCCAGCCATCAGCCAGAACTGGACATTCCATGGCCCTGGGGCCACTGGCCAGGCCGCTGCCAACTGGATCGCTGGCTTTGGCCGTGGGCCCATGCCACCAACCCTGCTGGGTATCAGGCAGAATGGGCATGCAGCCAGCCGGCGGCTGCTGGGCATGGACGAGGTCAAGGGTGAAAAGCAGCTGGGCCGTATGTTCTACGCGATCACACTGCTCTTCTTGCTCCTCTGGTCACCCTACATTGTGGCCTGCTACTGGCGAGTGTTTGTGAAAGCCTGTGTCGTGCCCCACCGTTACCTGGCCACCGCTGTTTGGATGAGCTTCGCCCAGGCTGCTGTCAACCCGATCGTCTGCTTCCTGCTCAACAAGGACCTCAAGAAGTGCCTGAGGACTCATGCCCCCTGCTGGGGCACAGGAGGTGCCCCGGCTCCCAGAGAACCCTACTGTGTCATGTAAAGCAAGCTGGTAGGCAGACAGGCACGGAGAAGGTCATAGCTGCCATGATGGGGCCAATAGTAAGGGAAGGGTGGGCCCCATACAGGAGCCTTTCTTTCTGAGCTCCAACCCTAGTCCCTCGAAACACTGGGAATCTAGGCACCTTTGCCAACACCTCCCCAGGATTGGAGACTGGGGTGGGGGACTGGAAAAGAGGCGTTTCTAATTATGTGGGGCCTGTCTCTGCTGCCTCCTTCTCCACTTCTACAGTCTCTCTTCTTTCTTCTCTCTCTCTTCCTCTATCTCTCAGAAGTGACAATTCAGAAGAAGAAACTGAGACTGAAAATGCAGGTTTTTCTACTAACAGCTGAGGAGACAGGTTTTCTTGCTTTAATGTCTCTCCTTCTGACATTGTCCAGAAGGGGGAAATTTTGTCCTGTAAAATAGACTTCCAGAGCTCTTATTTCCCCCTCTGCTCCCATGTACTCCTCCTTCTGAGTCCTTTAGCAAGGTCTGGATGTTTAGGGAGAAATTCATCTGCTGACAGCAGGGACCAAAAAGGGTGCTGGGTCCCCGGGGAGTGGAGACGTTTAATTGCTATGTTGTGTGCAATGTTGTTTTAAGCTAACCCTGGTCCTAAGCCTGGTTTCCTCTCCCTCCCCGCCATGTCCAGACCTCCCAAGTGTTTCTTGAGCATCTGTTCAAGAAGCCAGGAGGGGAGGGAGAAGGACCCCTGGGATGGGCCCAGGCTAGATGAAGAATGGGTTATGAGCTGCACGCCTCAAGCTGAAGAGACCCGAGCTTGGCTGCATTCTTTCGAGCTGCCTCCTGGATCCCCAGCCCCCAACTCTTCTTCCTGAGGATGGAAATCCACTCCAGCCCCGGTGATGTGGGTGCCATACAGGCAGGAACATTCCACCAGGGAAGTGTAGGAAGAAAGCCAAACTCCCCTGAGTAATTGGATCCCAGCACCTGGGTTCACACTAGTCTCTTGAGGATGAAAAGTTGGGGGGTGGCCTTGGTGTTACACATTGTAGAATAAGTTCCAAGGCACTGTGGACTTGAATCTATTCTTATCAGACCTCTTTTTCTCCTTTTCAAGTCTCGGGGAGCCTCAAGCCCCTCTTGATAGCCCTTGGCCTTCTGGGCCCTCAGTCTCCAACTTCCTTTCCCAGAACAGCCCTTTGCCCCCTTCCTCCCTCCACCCAAAGTGGAGCAGACCGCAGCCAGATTCTCCAGGTGGGAGAGCCCAAGCCTCCCTCCCAGGGCAGAGCCCACTCTGGGCCCACATCACTGCCAGTTCTTATGGACTGGTGAGCCAAGCTGGCATTCCTTTGCCTGGCCTTGCCCAGATTCTTTTTCCCCCCTCTTACTTCCTGGGGGTGGGGGAGATCTGTATTTATCTACCCCCCTTTCCCTTCCTGATAGAAGCTGTTGTCGTAAGCTCCTTCCTATCCCCAAGACAGCCCCAGAATTGGGGAAGCCTTGACCCAAGAGGAATGGGGAGGGCACTCTAGGCAGGAGAGACATTAATGAGCCCGGCTGTGGAGTGGCCCTGGAAAGGCAAGCCAGAGTGGCTGAGAGGCTGGGGTGGAGGATACCTGTTCTCTCAGTGATAGTGATGGGGGTGCCTTTCCCAGGGAGTTGGGTGGGGGGACCACAGGGGTGGGAGTAGGTAGGGTACATTCTGGAGGGTTTTCCTCCATTTCTTTTTTCTAACTGCCTGGATTCACCATTGGATTTTGTAAATGGAAAACTGAAAAGAACAATGCTATATTGGATGTTTTCTCTTTCTGACTCTGTGTGTGTGTGTGTGTGTGTGTGTGTGTGTGTGTGTGTGTCCTGTCTGCATGACCACATGTGGGGTTGTATGTTCAAGTGGGACTGTGTCTGTGTGACTTTGTGTGGGGAGGTGCCACTGCCTGGTGCACACATGTGAGCAAATGCTTGTATGTGGAGACATGGCACACACACGCATACATGTATGCACCTAATTGAAAGGAGACAAACCAGAGTATGTGCCTGTAGTAGGAAGTAGAGTGGTCGGAGGATAGAATCTTAAAACCGTACGTATGTATGCAGCAAGAGGATAAACTCCCATTTCGTAAGATCTTCCTCCTTTGGCCCAGGCTCTGAACATGGGGACAGGATACTTGAGAACCCCCTCTCTTCCCAAAGCCTGGAGCCCCCAGGTACAATTCAAACTCCTGTATCAGTCTCCTCTCCAAAACGCAAACAAGGTGTTCCTGAAAGTGGACCACTTTGGAAACTAGGGACTGGAAATTGGGGATCAAACTTGAATGGGGGAAATGAACGGGGTTAGAAGGTGCCCCCTACAAGTAATGGCTTCTGGAGGGGCTGCTTAGTCAAGGATGGGAGCCCTTCTGAAGAGTCCACTGTCTACATCTGGGACTTTGGTAAGCTTTGACTAAATTCAGGAGAGGGATGTTACAGGAGGGAAAGAGCCAAGCCTGAGAGTCTACCCAGTTAGCCTGCTCCATGGGCCCTCAATTTACTATTTATTTACTTATTCTCTGAGGTGCACAGAATTGGGTTGACCATACTCCTCAGTTCTTGGCACACTACATAATTGTTGGTCCATGCAAATCCCTTTTATTCGTTGTTTTGTTTTGTTTCTTCCCTTTCATCACCCATCCCTGATCCAATACTCCCTATCATATAGGCACCCACTCTCTTGTATTTAATGTATGTCCTTCCAATTCACCGTTCACATGTTTATTTACATATGTGTGTATCTGTGAAAAAATATATGGTATTGTTATGTGTTTTAATTTACATAAACAGTATTGTTCTATAAATCTTGTTCTGTTTCTTTTTTCACTCAACATTCTGTTTTTGAGAGATCCAGCGTTGTTGCTGTATGTAGATCTAATTCATTGTACTGGTCCATCTTCTACATCTATCATATTTTTTTTTATCCATTCTGGTGATGGGCCTCTAGGTTGCCTCCGATTTTCTGCTACCACAGAAAGGCTACAATGGGCAGTTTCCTACATGTCCTAAGGATGCCTAATTTAGAGGAGAAGAAACTGAAGCTCAGAGAGAGGGAGTGATTTGGTTAGGGTTACAAAGTGAGGAGCACACACGGAATGTGAATCCCAGGCCAAAGCCCACCACCATGCCAAAGGAAATACCATCAATCTGGCCCCCCAAAATCTAAAATACAATTAAAATCGGCATACAATGAGGAAAGGATTGGAAGGAAGGCAAGTATCGAGTGGACGAAAAGATAGAAAATCCTAGAAAAACCTTGTGGATGAACGAAATCGCAATCATTTTAATGACGCAGAGGATTACTTTTTGTGTATGATTATTTCTAGAGCCATTTTGTAAAGATGCAAAACACCATGTCAAAATCTGGCCCCCAAACCAAAGGTCCTAGGTTTCTAAATTCCAGGTTCCTTTAGGGCAACCCTAGCAACGGGGACCACATCACGGTTCGCCACAGGGGCAAACGCCAGGAATAGGGGAAGAGGCAGATTTAAGAAGTGCGTAGTTGTTGAGGGGAGGGCAGAGAAGAGGGAAAACGATAGCGAGGCTCTCCCAATTTTATTTGAGCACATCCTGCTCAGAACCTGCGTTTGTTTTTTGTTTTGTTTTTTGGTCTTCAGAGCCACTGGTTCTTTTCCCATTGGATAAAACGCTGGAAGGGTGAGGGAGACCCCTTAGCTTTCCTTGCAGCCAATCGCCCTGCAGTTTCCCTCTCGTCGCTGGGGAAGTCAGCCCGATGATTGGCGGGCCCGAGAGGAGCCAATTGGAAAGCGATGAGGTGTGGTGTTGGCAAGCGGATTGCGTGAGAGCGGGCAGAGGTCGAGGGAGTGCGAGAGCCTCGGCGGAGGCTGGCAGCCAATGGAGAGACAAAACGGACCCTTTACGTCAGGGATGGGGCGGTTCCTGGGAGCTTGGCGCGGAGGGAGTAGGGCAGGCGCTGTGGGAGGGAACGCCAGAGCGAGGCGGTGAGGAGAACTAGTGGCGTGAGTTCCTGCGGCTCAGCTTCAGGTGTGACAGGCAGCGGCGGCCAGGCTGAGAGCGAAGGGGCGAGTGCGATCCCCTGAACTGTGAGCGCGGTCACCATGGACCGCCAGGATGAGGGGCCTCCGGCCAAGGCCCGCCGCCTGAGTAGCTCAGAGTCCTCTCAGCACGACCAGCTGCCGCCGCCGCCGCCGCCGCCGCCGCTCCTGCGACTGCCCCTACCTCCACCCGAGCAGCGCCCGAGGCTCCGGGAGGAAACCGAGGCGGCACAGGTGCTGGCTGACATGAGGGGGGGGGTACTGGGCCCCGCTCTGCCCCCCCCGCCGCCCTATGTCATTCTGGAGGAGGGGGGGATCCGTGCGTACTTCACCCTGGGTTCTGGGAGTCCCGGCTGGGAGCCTGCGATGGAGTCAGGGTACGGGGGGGCGCCCCCTCCCACGGAGAGCCTAGAAACATTCTCTCCTTCGGAGGTTTCTGGGGGAAGTCTTGAAATTGACTTTCAGGTTATGGAGCCTAGCAGTTTTGCTGGAGGGAAGGCCCTAGAAACCTGTAGCGCAGGGGAGTGGGAGTACCAGAGATTAGACGGTCCGAGGGGAAAGGAAGAGGCTATCATCATCATGGAAGATGACGACGAGGATGAAAAGGAGAGTGTGAGGAAGAGGAGGAGGAGGAGGAAGAGGAAGCAGAGGAAGGTGAGGAAGGAAAGCAAGGAGAGGAATGCCGAGAGGATAGAGTGCATCCTGCAGGCACTGGAAAACATTCAACTGGACCTGGAGGCGGTGAACATCAAGGCAGGCAAGGCCTTTCTCCGTCTGAAGCGCAAGTTCATCCAGATGCGAAGACCCTTCCTGGAACGCAGAGACCTCATCATCCAGCATATTCCAGGCTTCTGGGTCAAAGCAGTATCCTTGTCATCTATATTCATGGGCCAGAAGCCCATGACGAAAAGAGGGGGTAGGGGGAGAAAGGGTGTGGGGGTGGACACCTATTGGAAAAATGATGAGGTTTGGTGGAGGAGGAATGGAAGGAGAGGGGCAAAACATCAGAGAAGCTGGACTAGAGATGGTGAATGAGAGGGGCACACAAGCATAAAACCTGGACCACAGATGGGGAAGAGGAGGAACATACTATTTAAAAAATGCATCACAGGAAGTGAAATGGGGAGGGTATAATAGAGGGGCACAGCAGAAAAATTAGACCAGAGGTGGTGAAAGGAGGAGAGGAGGGACACACAGAAAATGAACTGATTCAGAAATGGTGAAGAGGGAGGGGAAGGGCACATAGCAGAGAAATTGCCAGAAAGGATGCCTAAGTCACACCTAGCTCCACAAGGCTGGATCTCTGCTTATATACTAGGGAGAACCCAATCCTGGCTGAAGAGAAGGGGGCTAGAAAGGGGCTGGAGCCCCTAAAGGGTCAGGCGAAGGAGTACCTAGAAGTGGAGATCAAGGAGTTAAGTGAAGGAAATAAGAGAGTAAGAATCTCATTCACTGTTGGTCAAAAGCTTATCTCTGGGGCATATACAGACATATACGCAACATATTAGGAACACTAAATGGGCTTTACTTCCTAGTGGAATTGCATGGGATAGACCCTTGGCACTCTCCTACAAAGTATCACATGATCACAGGCGTTAGCACTCAAGCACACATAGTATTTTGCGGTCACAGGTCCTCAGCATGCAGACACACAGCATCGTGTGACTATTGGTCCTCAGCACTCAGACACACAGTATCACTTTGACACAAACCCTCAGATCCAATCCATGATACCACATGAACACATGATGAACAACATCATGTGACTCTGGGCCCTCAGCAACCAGTTATAACATCATTTGGGCATAGGCCTTTAGCCCCTAGACATACAATATTTTCTGACTACAAACTCGTAGTACCCAGACACACAGCAAATATGAACCGAGGCAAGGCAACCTAATACAGATATTTGACATTGCAAAGGACAGGATCACCACATATTATCATGGGAAGAAAAGTGGGGATCATGTCCCATGACCCACTTGCTCCATACGCATCACATAAACAGAGGGAATTCTGCTCCAGCCTCTCTTTTGCTCTGCCCTGCCTGGCCTTCCCTCCCTCCTTCTCTCATGGAATAGTCACTCCTTGACCTAAACTGCTCCCTCCATCAGTTCCTCAACCACCCCAAAATTTCAATCTTGATCAACCAACGTGATGAAGACATTTTCCGCTACTTGACCAATCTGCAGGTCAGGCCAAAGATACATTTTTTACTAGGATCGGGCAAGGAATCTGGCCCTTGGAGGTGAGGGGGGTGGGGTGGGAGGGTCCTTAGTGTGGTGGGCATTCCAATGTTACCTCTACCCTGAGCAGGTACAGGATCTCAGACATATCTCCATGGGCTACAAGATGAAGCTGTACTTCCAGACAAACCCTTACTTCACAAACATGGTGATTGTCAAGGAGTTCCAGCGCAACCGCTCCGGTAAGAGGCAGTCCTAGGGAAAATCCACCCCCCACCCCCATCTGTCCTTGTTTGCTGCTCTCTCCATCGCCTGCTTTCCCTCCAGGCCGGCTGGTGTCTCACTCCACTCCAATTCGCTGGCACCGGGGCCAGGAACCCCAAGCCCGCAGGCACAGGAACCAGGACACCAACCACAGCTTCTTCAGCTGGTTCTCAAACCACAGCCTCCCTGAGGCTGATAGAATTGCTGAGGTGGGGCCCCTCCTTGCATTTCCAGAGAGAGCCTTGCTAGGCTTGCCTCTGGATGCTTGGGGAATTGGAAGTAGGCTCTGAGGCTTGTACTCATAACTATGTTCCCCTTTCCCCACCCTGACCTTCTCTTTCAACAGATTATCAAAAATGACCTGTGGGTTAACCCTCTGCGCTACTACATGATGGGAGAAGGGGGCTACAGGGCAAACAGAAAGAAGCAAGAAAAGGAAGAAAGGTAATAGGGGTTTGGTGGCAGAAAGGGGGTTTTGGGGGTTTTGGTGGAAGAAAGGTGAGGTGGTTTGTTAGGGATGGGATAAAGATTAGGCTAGTGTCACACAGGATTTGTAGAGCTGAAGGGACCTTTGAGAATATCCAGTTCAATACGTTTTACAGGTGGGGAATGATGCCCACAAATGGGGTGTGATTGGCCTGAGATCATGCAGTCAGGGGCAGAAATGGGACTTTCCCCACCCTAACCTCATCCCTGGGATCCCTTGTAGCCTCCTTCCTACCCAGTTACTACCTTTCAGTGTCTACCTTGCCTCTCACCAACCCTATACTCAACCCCAGGCTTCTCCACGGTAAAAACAGGGACAAGTGTGAGGTGGTGATCCTGGAAGACTCTGATGACTATCATATAATGGAAGACATTATCAGCGAGACCTCAGACAGTGATGGTATCACCGACAGTGAGACCATTCATGACATCAAGATCTCTGACTTCATGGAGACCACCGACTGCTTTGAGACCAGTGACAATGAGATAACTGACATTAGCGAGTGCCTCTGTGACAGTGAGAGCCCTGACCACAATGAGAGCCCTGATAGTGAGACCACCGACAACAATGAGAGCCCCGATGACAATGAGACCACTGATAATGATGAGAGCTCTGATGACGAGACCACCGACAACAATGAAAGTGCCGATGACAACAATGAGAATCCTGATGACAACAATGAGAACCCTGATGACAACTGTGAGAACCCTGAAGATAACACTGATGACAATGAAGAGAACCGTGATGACACTGAAGAGAATACTGATGACAATGATGAGAACCCTGATGGTGATGATGAGAACCCCAAAGGTGGCAACCATGGCAGCAATGACAACAACCAGGATAGCAGTGACAGTGACAACGAAGGAGACAATGAAGCCAGTGATGATGAAGATAATGATGGCAATGAAGGTGACAACGAAGGCAGTGATGATGATGGCAATGAAGGTGACAATGAAGGCAGCGATGATGATGACAGAGACATTGAAGATTACAAGAACAACATTGATGACCCTGACAGGGATCAGGATTACAGCAACAACCAGTATGACTATGAGGACGAGGTAGAGAACATCTCTGAAGAATCCTCAGTGGAGGAGGAGGAAGAGGGCAGTGAGGAAGGTGAGCCTAGAGCCCCTTTTGTCTTCCCTCCTTTTCTCTTAGAAAAGCTGGCCAGGGTCAAGACATGAATAGTCTGCTCTTGTGGAGAAAAGAAGCAGCATTTTGTGCAACTTTTTTTTAAAGATTTTATTTATTTGACAGACAGAAACACAGCCAGAGAGGGAACACAAGCAGGGTGAGCGAGAGAGGGAGAAGCAGTCTTCCCGCCGAGCAGGGAGCCCGATGTGGGACTCGATCCCAGGTCTCCGGGATCATGACCCGAGCCGAAGGCAGTCGTCCAACCAACTGAGCCACCCAGGCGCCCCTTTGTGCAACTTTTTAAACAAAGCAAGACCAAGGAGCCCTTAACTTACAAACATAACAGAACCAAAGAGACAAATTCCAGTTCTAGATGGTGGGTAGATAGGTTGTAACAGAGCAAAAGACACAGGAAGAGTGAAGAGAAAGGAGAAGGTGGGTAGAAAACAGAAGGACAAATTCACACACACAAAGGGGGGAAATGACAAACACATTATAATTCAGCATACTCTGTACCCAGCACAGGGTTTCAGGGAACTCTCAGGCTTGTTTGTCTTTTGAGGATCCTTCATTAGTCCTGAAAGCTGCTTCTCACAAAAATATCCAGTAGTCAGATATGTTGGGGACATACTGCATACATTAATATTCTCAGGTAGAGTCACATTTACATTAGCACCTTAAAGGCTCTGAAAATCCCTGCTGTAAGAAACCCTTTTAAACATTGTGGAACCCAGCATTTCCCAAACTTCTTGACCACAGAAGCTATGGTTTAGTGTTCACCAAAGCATGCATTTTAGAAAATGCTGAGAAAGGTTTGCTTGTGGGGGTTGAGAGAGAAGGCAGTATTTAAGATGACTCTCACGTTTGGTCTGGCCTGAATGACTGGCAAACAGAGGGGCCGTTTCTTAGGATGGGGAATGACATGGTGGCAGGATTGATGAGATGCAGGGAGGAACATGGAGTTGGATAGGCTTGTTGGACGTAAGACACAGGTAGCCCAGGCAGGTGATTGATTTTATGTCTGAGAAGTCAGAAGAGGTAAATAAAGGGGATAAGAAGCTAGAGCAAAATCCTAGCCCTGGATTCTGGGACCAGTTAGCATTAATGAAGTATTTACTGTGTCCCAGGCACTATTCTGAGTGATTTACTTACTTTATTAATACATTTAATCCTCACAGCAACTCTTAAGAGGTAGGTACTATCATAGATGAGGAAACTGAGGCTCTGAGAAGGTAGAATTAAGAAGAGAACTGGGTCATGGAATGTTCTCAGAAGGAGGGGATTGTCTTCAGTATCCCATGCTGCTGAAAGGTCAGGTAAAACGAGGACAGGGATGTGTCTCTTGGATTTAGGGCTGTGACCTTGGCAAGAGTAGTTTCAATATATTAGTGGGAGCAGAGCTAGACCACAATGGGGTAGAAGGAGGGAATGGGCAAGGGGCAAAACAGTAGAGTCAAACCTTAGCTAGGAAGGGGATGGTAAGAGGGTGGCCAAGGGAGATGTCTGAGCCTGCCTGTGGGCAGACAGACCTTGGAGAGGTGGGTCCCTGGAGGAGGTAGGAGCTGGAAGACCAACCACTCCTGGAGGTTTTGGCCATGGGGTCTCTGGCAAATTTCCATTGAGAGCAAGGGCAAGGAAGGAGACTTTGAAAGAGCAAATAGATTCAGCGTAGACATATATTCAGTTAGAGTAGGAAAACTGAAGGAGGTGTCACCAGATGGCATCTTCTTTCAGAAAAGGGGAGAAAGAGCTATCTGGCCTGCCATAGGGTGGGAGTGGGGGTGGGGAATTGGGCTAAAGAAGACAGACTAGGGCCTGTTTGGATCAGACTGTGGAGAAGGAGCGGGGGAGCTGCCTTGGAATGAATAGAAGGTTTATTCAGCTGAGGTCAGTGCCCAAGGAAGATACACACATTGACACATCACAGGGGGAGAAAAAGAGACTTTCAGAGTATCAATTTTGATAGGCCAGAGGCAGGAAGCCCACCCGGCTTTACTGCTTCCCTTCTACTCCTCCCTCACTAGACACACACACACACACACACACACACACACACACACACTCACCAAGCCAAAGTGCTTGCCAAGGCATGCACGCACACACACACACACACACACACACACACACACTCTCTCCAAGCCGAAGTGCTTGTCAAGTGTTCCAGGCCCCCAAAATCCTGGCTATGGGCTCTGTTCCCTGTTAAGAATGCTGTCCTCCAGCTTCCAGAACTGTGAGAAGATAAATTTCTATTGTTTAAACAACAAAAAAAGAATGACATCTACCTGTTCATCTAATCACTCTCCATTTTTCCCTCCTTTCTCTGAACTCTTTGCAGACAGTGAACAAGAAGGCGAGGAGAGCGATAACGAGGATGAAAGTGATGAGGAGGAAGGGATTGAAGACTCAGAAGGAGGGGAAGACTCTGAAGATTCTGACATGGAGGAGGTGCTTCAGGTTCAAAATGTTTGGGCCAACCCAGGGAAGAGGGGCAAAACTGGATAAACATTTTACCCCTGAAGACGCTGCCTCTCTCTATCTCTCTCCCCCTGTTCCATTTGCCCTCCCCCTCAGCTAGGGCCCCGCGGCCCCACATTGCACTTCTGGGGGGTGACCGACTTCGTACACGGGTTTAAAGTTTATTTTTCTGGTTTAGTAATTGCAGAGTTCTTATTTTGGGGGGGGGGAGGGGGATTTCCCCTTCCTTTTGGCTCTCCTCCCCTGCAGGCTTCTGTGTGCTGCTAAATGTATTTATTGTGATGCCTTGGTCAGGGCCCCTCTATCCTCCTCCTCGTGCTGTGTGGAGTGGACACCCTTGATCCCGATGCGGGGAGGGCCGCTGTGGCCTTGTGGGGGGGGCTCTGCTGCCACCCTGTTCTCCCAAGCCTCTCTTTCCCTCCATCCCTTGCCCCACGCTGTGCCAGCTAGCTCGCCTTGGTATCTATGCAAGGCCGCTTGTTATTGCGGTATTCCTGTCCCCCTCCCCCAGAAGCCCATCCTTGTTCCTTGTGAAACTTGGTAATCCTAATAAAATTTGAGCAGATTCAAAGTGCTGCCTCTAGTCTTTTGTTCCGCTTGGCGAGCCTTCCCCAGGAGCTAGTCTCTCTTCCACAGACTCTCAAATCACTTTCTATGCACTGGTCTGCAAGATGGTGGTTTGGGGGGGGCGGTTAATTTTCTGGGGGAGAGCTCTGCGGCCGCAGACGTGTTGCATCAGACCAATGCAGACCATCCTGGCCAATGACAAGAGCGAGGCTGAGAAAGCCCCACCCTCTGCCAGCGGCTGCAGTGGACTCCCGCAGGTAGCAGCTTCCCACGCCTTTCCCTCTTGCGCAGGTGCACACAAACGCTTTGTGTCCTAGAATATCCATTTATTCAGTGATTCATCTTTTTGTTTATTGTGCGTCATACCTTTCCGCAGGCCTAGTGTGAGCTGGGCATGGGGAGCCATGGGAATCCATTTTTCTCATTTTGCATGTAGTTTTTAAAAAATGATAATCTGTCAAGACATTACATCCTAATAACTCAGGAATGTCCTCCTGTTTTAGAGAGAGGGTGCAGGGTTCTTGGAACTGGGCCCGGAAGAGAAGGCAAGAAAAGATGGTTCGAGCCAAAGACTGCATAGAAAGAAGGCAAAAGCAAAGGGAAATTACGATATAGCTGTGTTATGGGGTGGGGGAGGGGTCGGGAGTTGGGTGTCTGAAAGGCAGACCTTGGGAAGGTCGAGTTGTTTTAGATTTTGGATAGAATAACTTTTTTTCAGTGCACACCAGAAATACCTCCAGATTCTTTGTGGCTCATAATGATAATTTACACAAAAATCCAGGTTGGTCTTCTGCAATATACCTCTCGAATTTTCCATCCAACGGCCATGTTTTAATGGAAGGCTTCAGTTATGGTCAGATTGCAGTTTCAGAGAATGCCCTCTGCTGGATGCCAGAAGAATGGATTGGAGGGAGGGAGAGCAGTGAGGAAGTTGACGCTATTCCTCAGGTGAGAGTGGTGTAATGGGCTGTTATGGGAGGTTTTTGTTTGTTTGTTTGTTTGTTTGTTTTTAAGATTTTATTTATTTCTTTGACAGAGAGAAACACAGCGAGAGAGGGAACACAAGCAGGGGGACTGAGAGAGGGAGAAGCAGGCTTCCGGCCGAGCAGGGAGCCCGATGTGGGGCTTGATCCCGGGTCTCCAGGATCCTGACCCAAGCCGAAGGCAGTCGCTTAACCAACTGAGCCACCCAGGCGCCCCGGGGAAGTTTTTAAAACACATTTTATTTTAAAAGTTTAAGATTTATAGAATTATTGCGAAGATAATACAGAGAGTATTCACAAACCCTACAGCCAGTTTCCTCCATTATTAACATCTTGCATTAGCATGGTACATTTGTCACAAATAATGAACCAATATCAATATATTATTATTAACTAAAGTCCATATTTTATTGAGATTTCCTTCGCTTTTTAATGTAATTTTCCTGTTACAAGATGCCACCCAGAATATCACATTACATTTAGTTGTTTCGTCTTCATAGGCTCCTCTTGGCTGTGACTGTTTCTCAAACTCTCTTGGTTTGATGACCTGGAATCATCAACATTTGAGCAATACTGGTCAGATATTTTGTAGAATGTCCCTCAATTGGGATTTGTCTGATGTTTTTTCTCATGATTAGCTTAGGGTTATGGGTTTGGGGAAGGAAGACAACAGAAGGAAAATGCCATCCTCATCATATAAAGGGTACATACTATCAATATGTTTTATCACTAATCACCTGGCTGAGGCAATAGTGTATGTCAGGCTTTTCCACTGTAAAGTTACTCATCCTCCCTGCCCCCCAGCCCCCTTTCCATACTATACTCTTTGGAAAGAAGCCACTAAGTGTAGCCTATGCTTAGGGAGTGGGGAGTTAAGCTCCATCTCCTTGAGGGGGGAGTATAAAAATTAACTGGATTTCTCCAGCACGAGAAACCTGTTTTATGAGAGCTTTTTAGATGCTGGAATCAATAGGCTTTAGATATGGGAAAAGAGGGGACTGACAGTCAGGAATGACAGCCAGGTTGTTGTGGGGCCTTTGGTAAGGCCCATTCCTTCCCTGGGCAACCTCTGTGAAATAGCTGGAATACCAGATCTTGGACATACTCCATGATTCTGGTAAATGTTTTGGGGAGAATATGAAAGCTTTAATTCCTCTGGTTCTGACTTGGGACTGCACTGTCAGAGGTGGGTAGAGGAGACTAGCCTGACAGGGGGAACATCTTGCCTCAGGGCCAGAGGTGAGAGTACGGGATCCTGAGTCAAAGGCATCTTGTGTGGAGGGAAGAGATACCTACATTCATAATCAGGAGCTAGTCCCAATGACCAGGGGGTGAAGTAGAGGGGAAAACAGGAGGGGCAAAAGGCCTGGGGGAGTGGGCCAGTAAAGGGGTCTACCTAGCAAAAGGATCACAGCCAGTCTGAAAGAAATCTTGGGTATCCTTCCCTCAGTGTGCTCTGCTTCACAGTGTGATTCCACCCCTCTCCCTAGAGGGCCTGAGTTTTCCTATCTGCAAACTTAGGTTAATCTTACTGGGGGATCAACCCTGGAGAAGCAACCTGCTTAGGATCCCAAGATGGAGACTAGCCTTGAAGCAGACCTCTGAAGCCTGGCCCTCATCATGTCTTCCTTGATTCTTCTCTGCTCCCTTAATCAAATCCCCAGCACCTCATTCTGGCATTTGAGGCTCCTTTTCACTTACCTTGTCAGAAAGTCATCTGGCTTCAGGGACACTGTTAGGAGCCAATTTTGGGATTCTAATTTAGTTGGCTAGGGTGCTCATGTTTTGGGTTAAGGCATGGGAGGAGAAGTTGTTCTTTGCCTAGAGTGACATCTTTTCCCTGTGTCCTCACTCTCAGTGTGTGGTGTGGTTTCAGGTCCTGCCCAGTCTGGGCCTCCAAAAGGGAGAGCTGCTCTTGAAGGTCTTTAAGGTCACATCCTAGTCCAAAATATAGTCTTTACCAAAGACCAGAGAAGACAGGCCCCTTTTGCTGGGACCCTAAACAGAAACCAGAAGGAGAACCAGGTGGAGGATAAGGAGTCATGGACCCAATGTGCCCCAGGGTCTGTTACCATGCTGAAGCTACTTGTCTTTGTATCCTTCACAGCTTTCCCCACTCCTCTGCAGCAGAGGGCCCTGAACCTGGGGGTGAAGTTCTCAGGGACCAGGTTCTCCTGGGATCAGACTTTTAACATTCCACACACTTCTGTGAACAAACAAAAGCAGACTGTCAGCGACAAAACAAAACCAGATTCAGGAATAGCCCTCCTTCTCAGGTGACCAAGAGTGTTAGCACTGGCTCCCTTGACTGAGGATATGGAGGATGGTTGGGGAGGAATCCTATTCATTTAGCAAACATTTATTGAACACCTGCTGTGTGCCTGATACTAAACTAGGTGATATGGATACAATAAAGAAACATGATAAACATAAAGAAACATGATAAACCAGGTCTGTCTTCCTTCCCAGAGTTTAAGACACTTTGTGCCATTGACCTGTTTGGTGATCTGGTGAAGCCTATGGACCTTTCCTCAGAAAACAATCTTTTAAATATATAAAATAAAAATACTTAGAGTTACAAAATAAACTGATTATATTGAAATATAGTTATTAAAATATGGGAAAAGCAGATATGTGCTATGGTAATGTATGTTCTCACTAATCCCTTAAATGATAAGATCTAGTGGAGGGTCTAATGACTACCATGATATTAAAATAAGGATGAGATTACATGATATTTCAACAGATCTATAACATCCATAATGTGATATGAAAATCTCTGTGATTTTTATTGGTGACAGAACCACAGGTAGTACTACTATGTTACATTCTTTAATGAAAAAAATGTTAAATTTCAATTAGAGTGAGTAAAGATGTATATTTTTTCCCATCCAAATCCATAGGCCCCTCCAAACGCTGTCCACGGACTGGTGGAGGTCCATCGACCCAAATTAAGAACCCCTGATAATAGAAATGTCCTTCCTGTCTCCTTACTTCTTAAATAGCTTTCCTTTTTGAGGACGGAACTTGGGTTTATTCAGGGTCTTATTGCTGTATAACCTCAAGCCAATCAGTTTGCCTCTCTGGGCCATCGTTTCCTCAGTCTGAAACAATGGGAAAGGTAAGAATTAAAAGGGGAAACCATAATATATATGCTGCAGGCTATCAATTTGTGTACTCTCAATCCCCACAGCAGCATTGTTAGGAAAGATTTTAAAATTATCTCCCCATTTCACAGATGGTTAAACTGAGGCTCCTAGTGAGGCTGTCACCTTGACCAATGTCTTGGCGGCACGAGCTGGTGGGTGACTGGTCAGACCGAATAACCACCTCATACTCCCTGAATGAAATTAGGAACTTTGCTCATTTGGAGCAAAAGAAACCTGGCTCAGAAATCCCTGCAGGTGGTGGGTAGAGTCGTGTCTCTGAGAACACTGGCTTACCCAAGGTGATTTGCAGAGAGAACACGTCAAGAAGCTGGGAATCAACGATGTGCAGTGATTCGCGCCCAGCCTACTTTGGGCTTCGCGTCTGCGTGTTCCCAACTAATTCCCAAAAGGTGTGTGAAACAGCCTAGCAAAAAGGGAACGACAAGTTCTCTTCTCCCGGCCAATCCTTTGAAAGAATGGGCTTGGTTCATAAGCCAATCAAAGACCCCCAGAGGGGCGGAGTTTTCTTCGGCCTGGATCCGGGCCTGGGGGGTAAAACTAAAGTGTTCCATCTCCAGCCAATCCCAGTGAAAGCAAGGGGCACTCCTCCAATGGGAGCCCGAGAGCGATCAAGAGCTGTGGAGGCCTGCTAACCCGCTAGGATTCCAGCGGGCTGGAGGGACGCGTCGTTCACTAGACCCAGCCGCAGGCCCCTGGAATCTGCTCGTGCTCAGCAGCAGCGGCGCGGAGGGCAGAAGGTGTCTGGTGAGACGCTGGTGAG
Organism: Spilogale gracilis; assembly: GCA_004023965.1. Classification (NCBI taxonomy): domain Eukaryota; kingdom Metazoa; phylum Chordata; class Mammalia; order Carnivora; family Mephitidae; genus Spilogale; species Spilogale gracilis. Next base: position 50,554 of record PITA01006568.1, read on the forward strand.
ACGCTGTAGAGACGGGGGTGGAGGGTGTAAGGGAAAGAGGCCGGGCTGGAGCGCATGAGGGGTGGGGACTGGGCGAGCTTTTACCTGGGCGGCCTCTTAACCCTAGGTCAGCGGGTGGCGGAGGATCGTGCAGGTAGCAAAGGGAGGGCGAGTGCCCCTGCAGCCCCAGACAACAACCAGGTGAGTACCCTGCAGAGCCCATCACCCATGCCCACCCCTGTCTCTTGGGAAACGGTTATGTGCAGGTCTGCAGCTCACGTGATCCTCTGCGTTCCTGTAAATCTCCATCTCTCTTCCGCTCTTCTCCCTCTCCTCCATCTTGCTGTGTGTGTCTATATTTCTGCTTGTCTCCTTCTCCGAGACATACTAGACGGCCCAGAACTAGAAGGCTGAACCCTGACGCTACCAGTTAAAACTAGCCATGAGACCTTAAGCCATCTTTGGTCTCAGTTTCTTCATCTGTCAAATGGGAGTCTAATAATCTCCACCTGAGACAGTACATGTGCATCACTTTGCCCAGTGCCTGGCCCCTAGAAAATTTTCAATAAATGATGCCTGTCGTGACTGAAAAAAATATATGATCTCTCTTGGTCTTTGGCTTGTTTTCTCCTTGTCTCTCTCTGACTCTACCCCCACTGATTCTTCTTTCTGAAAGCTTCTTTTTCTGTTACTGTTTTTCATCTTTCTATCTGTCTCTTTCCTATCTCTAAGCAGGTTAGAAGTGCATTGTTTATAGCAATGAGTCTGGTCTGAGAGCATCTATGAGCTTAGCCTGGGGCTCTGAACTGTTCTATGGGTTAAAAAAAATTAAGCCTGGCCTTAGCCTGCTTCTGGCCTCACTGAGGAGAGAACCCTCTTTGTTCCCCACCCTACTGTGTTAAACAGGCAGAGACCTCCAGAGTGGGGGGCAACTTAAATGAAAAAGTGAACCAGGCTCTTTATCCTTTATTATGTTGGTCATCACAAGAAGACCAGGATTCTCCTAGTTATATCTCCACACAGCCCTCTTTTCTGTCCCCATCCTGAAATCCTTTAACCATGCCTTCTGAAACTCACTGTCAGTCACCAGCACAATCTCCATTCTCTCCTTGGTTTCTGAATAGTTCTTTCATTTTTCTTGTTGTGACTTAGTGGTTCTTATACCTATTCGACCCAACACTCCATTTTTATAAATTCTATTTTGAAATGTCCCTTTCAGTATCCTGAAATGAAGTACATAGATAACAGAATCTGTTTCCACACGTAATTCCTCCCAAACCAATATAATGTCCTAATTGTAATATAAGGAAGAAGTAAGGGAAGAGTAATTTCTAATATAACAATGTGTATTTCAGTATGTAAAGGCTGGGATATAATTTCACTAGAAGACATAATAAATGGTCTTGCATATAATGATCCTTGGGATGTTTGGGAATATGACACTTACATGTGTGTTGATTGCTGACTCAGAAACCATGGGTAGGGTGATGTGATTTTCTGAGTCATGAATAATTCTTCATAAAGTTTTAAACAAAACCAAGGGCAGTCCTCCCTCAATTTATATGGTTCATTTGAATTTCTAGAAAATTCAGTACATACTAAAATCCATGATCTAGCCCCCATAACCTGTCTGACCTTCTCTCCTACCATTCTTCCCACTAGTTCCCTCTGTTCCACCCACACTGGCCTCCTTTACGCTACTTGAACATATTAGGCACACAACCACCTCAGGGGTTGTACTAGGCCATCCCCTGGACCTGGAAGGCTTTTCCCCCAAATATATACTGGGTTCATGCCCTCACTTCCTTCAGGCCTCTACCCAGAATTCACTTTCTCAGTGAGGCCTACCCTGACTATCCTGTTTAAAATTGCAGCTCTCCCCTAAGGTAGACCCAAATCTATTTTTTTCCATAGTGCTCCTCCCCTTCTCCTATAATGTATAATATACACCTTTATTGTGTTTATTATGTATTGTTTGACTCTCCTACTAGATTGTAAGCTCCAGAAGGGCAGAGATTTTTCTTTTTTGTGCCTTGATGTATCCCTATTACCTAAAATGGCACTTGGCATAGAATAGGCTCTCTCAATAAATGTTTGTTGAATGAATAAATGAATGAAATGAACAGGTTGTTCACTTACATTGTTGTCTGATGGGATGTTCTAAAGTTGTATGGGATGCGGTACAGTTCGATGCTGTGTGAAGCTGTCTTGCGTACTGCAGGATGCTGAGCACCCCTGGTCCATGGCCACTAAATGTCAGTAGTGATCTGCAATTATTGTGATAATCAAAAATGCCTCAAAACATCCTTTGACTGTCTACCCCCTCCTGAGAACCATTGCTTGAATAGAAATTGACTTTCTCCTGAGCACGCTGCTCCCCAGGAGCCCCCTCATACCCTTCTTGCCAGCAGGCCAAGAGGTGAAGGTAGGTGTCCTTACTCTAATTGGCCTACCCAAAGACTTTCTCTCTCTCCTCCTCAAACCACCTTTTTTCAGAATTACAAATTTTTTTATTTTTAAATAACTCATATTTAAAAGCCTATAAAAATAGTACAAAGAATTCTCCTATATCCTTTACTCAGATTCCTGAAGTACTAATAAATTATACAACTATAGTTCAATTATCAAAGTTAGGGAGTTAACATTGGTAAAATACTATCAATAAAAGTATAGAACTTATTCAGATTTCATCAGTTTTTCCACTAATATAAATTTTCTCTTTTGGGATCTAATTTAGGATCCCATGTTGCCTTTAGTTGTCATATTTCCTTAGACTCTTCCAATCTGGGACAGTTCTTTAGTCTTTCTTTGTCTTTCATGACTTTGATACTTTTGAAGAATCCTGGCCGGCTATTTTATAGAATTTGCGTTTGTCTGATGTTTTCTTGTGATTATAGTTATGTAATTTTGGCAAGAAGGCCGCAGAAGAGATGTGTCTTCAGTGCTTTATATCAGAAGGCACACGATGTCAGTTTGTCCTAATACTGGTTTTGTTCACTTTGACTGTTTGTTTAAGGTGGTGTCGGCCAGGTTTCTTCAGTATAGTTACTCTTTTTTCCTTTGTAATTAGTAAGTAATTTGTGGGGAGATACTTTAAGATTATGTAAATATCAACCACCTTGGTTTTTTTTCCTTTTAGAGAGGGTGTTGGGGAGAGGCAGAGAGAAGGAGAGAGAACTCTAAGCCAGCTCCATGCCCAGTGTGGAGCCCCACACAGGGCTTGATCTGACTACCCTGAGCTCATGACTGAGCCGAAATTAAGAGTCAGACACTCAACTGCCTAAGCCACCCAGGTGACCCACAACCACCTTGCTTTAAATTTCAGACCATCAGACTAGACCATTACCCACCCATCTGTGTTATAGTCAGGTACAGACATACATACATACACACATACCTGCCCTCTTCATTCCTAGAATTTAGGTACTAGCTCACCATCACTCTTTAACACTACCCCAGTCCCACTTCTTAATAATTTTAATATCTTCATAGATGATCCTTCCAATGTTCTTGTCTCTCAGTTCTGTGATCTGATTTCCTATAATGCTCTTGCCTTTCAACCCTACCTCAGCCACCCTCTCCAACAGTCTTACCCATCTTATCAGTACCTATGACTGCACTACCTCCATACTCTGTTTCAGGCATCCTGCTGTCCAGCCAGTGCTTCTTATCCTTCTAGTCTATTCCCTCTAGCTCCCCAACTCCCAGCAATCCCTCAACACCACAAGACTGAACGTTTTCACTACCCTTTACTTCCTCTGTGTTCCATGTCCTTCCTTTAATCAGCTTAGATTCCATGGTCCATCATGATAATCATTCCTTTGCCTATATCCTCACTTCCTTGGCCCTCTGTACTTTAGCATGTTTATAGGGCAAAACCCCAGCCCTGGTTAAATCCAACTCTCTGCCCGCCCCACTGCACCTAGGCCATTCACTCTCCTACCTTCCTAGCTGACTGTTTTGTAGCTTTTCTCTCCTCAAATCTCCTGATACCACTTCTTCTATCCTATGCTCAAGCTGCCTACTTGACTGAAGGATCAAAACCTTCAGAAGAAAACCTGCATAGATTCCCATCACCACACCTAACCACCAAACAGCATCTGTATTCAGATACTCTGCCTTCTTCTCTGTTATTATGGATAAACTAGCCCTGCTGTCATCAAAATCCAGTCCCTCTATTGACACTAGATCCCATCCTCTTACCTACTTGAAGACAATGCTTCAGCAATTTCCCCCCTCTGCAAAATTATTCCCATTAGCACACAGACATTGTTATTGTTTCTATCTTTTTGTTACACCTTTATTGAGGTATATTTAATATCATAAAATTTCAGTGCTTTTTGTATATTCAAGAGTTGTGCAACCATCAGTGTAATCAATTTTTAGAACGTTTTTATCCCCCCCAAAAAAGAAGCTTCATGCTCATTAGCTGTCTCTCCCCACACCTCCTCTCCCTTCAGTAATAGGTAACAACTACTTTCTGTCTCTATCTATTGATTTCTCTAGTTTTGAAATTTTATATAAATGAGATCATATAATATATGGGTCTTTATATATTATATATATAGACTTACTTCTTTCATTTAGCATAATGGTTTTGAGGTTCATTCATGTGGTTGATGTAGCATTCCTTTTTACTACAAAATAATATTCTGTTATATGGATAGTCTGCATTTTGTGTATCCTATCCATTTGTCAGTTGATGGACATTTCAGTTGTTTTCATGTTTTTTTAAAAAGATTTTATTTATTTTGGGGCGCCTGAGTGGCTCAGTTGGTTAAGCGACTGCCTTCGGCTCAGGTCATGATCCCGGAGACCCGGGATCGAGTCCCACATTGGGTTCCCTGCTCGGCGGAAGCCTGCTTCTCCCTCTCTCAGTCCCCCTGCTTATGTTCCTTCTCTCGCTGTGTTTCTCTCTGCCAAAGAAATAAATAAAATCTTTTAAGAAAATGGCTGTACCATTTTAAATTCCCATCAGCAATGTATGAGGGTTTCAATTTCTCCATATCCTCACCAACACTTTTTTACTGTCTGTCTTTTTTATTATAGCCATCCTAGTGAGTATGAAGGGGTATCTCATTGTGGTTTTGATTTGCATTTCCCTAATCACTAATAATGTTGAGCATCTTTTTACGTGTTTATTGGCTATTTGTGTATCTTCTTTGGAGAAATGTCTATTCAGATCCCTAGCTCTTTTAAAATTAGATTGTTTTATTGTTGAGTTCTAAGTGTTTTTTATGTTTGGGACACAAGTCTTTTGTCAGATATGTGAGTTGCATATATTTTCTCCCATTCTATGGGTTGTCTTTACTTTCTTGATGGTGTCCTTTGATGTACCAAAGTTTTTAATTTGGGGAAAGTCCAGTTTATCAATTTTTTCCTCACTTGAGCATTTTGTGTCATATCCAAGAAAACATTCCCCAACCCAAAGTCTCAAAGGTTTCTTTCTGATTTTTCTTCTAGGAATTGTATGGTTTTAGCTCTTACATTTAGGTTGATGATCTATTTTGGGTTCATTTTTTTGTATACTGTGAGGCAAGGGTCCAAATTTCATTCTTCTGCATATAGATGGCTAGTTGTCCCAGTACCTTTTGTTGAAAAGAGTATTTTTACCCCTTTGAATTATCTTGACAACCCTTGTCAAAGGTCACCTGATCATAAATCCTAAATGTAGAAATTAATTTTCTGGATTCTCAGTTCTACTTCACTGATCTGTAGGTCTGTCTCTATGCTAGACCACTCTGTCTTGATTACTATAGCTATGCCATAAGTTTTGACATCAGGAAATGGGAGTCCTCCAACTTTGTTTTTCTTTTGCAAGACTGTTTAGACTATTCTAAGTCCCTTGCATTTCCATGTGAATTTTAGGATCAGCTTGTCAATTTCTGCAGAAAAACAGCTGGGATTTTTATAAGGAGTATATTGAATCGATATATCCATTTAAGGAGTATTGTCTTTAACAATATTAAGACTCCCAATTCATGAACGTGAGATGGATTTCCATTTAGATATTCTTTACCTTTTTTTCAGAAGTGTTTTATAGTTTTCAGCATACAGATCTTGCACTTCTTTTGTTACATTTATTCCTAGGTATTTTTTTCTTTTAGTTACTATTATAAATGGAATGGTTTTCCTAATTTCACTTCCAGAGTGTTCATTGCTAGTGCATAGAAATACAATTGATTTTTGTTTCTTGATCTTCTATCCTGTCACATTGCTGAACTGATTATCAAATAGTTTTTAGTGGATTCCTTAGAGTTTTCTATATAAAAGATCATGCCATTAGCAAATATAGTTTTACTCTTCTTTTCTAATCTTGATGCCTTTTCTTTCTTTTTCTTGACTAATTGCTCTAAATAGATCTTCTAGTACAGTGTTGCCTAGAAGTGATGAGAGCAGACATTCTTGTCTTGTTCCTGATCTTAGGGGGGAAGGTATTGAGTCTTTCTCCATTAAGTGTGATAACAGCTGTGGGTTTCATATAGATACCCTTTATCAAGTTAAGGAAGTTCCCTCCTACTCCTAGTTCTCTGAGTCTTTTTGCCATGAATGATTGTTGGATTTTGTCAAATGCTTTTTCTACATCTATTGAGATGATCATCTGGAATTTATACTTTATCAATATAGTATATTACTTTGATTAATTTTCAGATGATAAACCAATTTTGCATTCCTGAAATAAATCCTCCTTGGTCAAGTTATGTAATACTTTCTGTATGTTACTGGACTTGGTTTACTAGTATTTTGTTGAGGATTTGTACATCTATATTCATGCAATATATTGGTCTGGAGTTTTCTTGTGATGTCTTTGTCTGGTTTTGGTATCAGGGTAATACTAGCTGCATAGAATGAGCTGGGAAGTGTTTCCTCCTCTATTTTTGGAAGAGTTTGTGAAGGATTAATGTATGCTTTTTTTATTGTCATTTGTCTTTTCTGTTCCTCTGTTCTTCAGTTCCTCTCTTCTTTTGTATTAAGTATTTTCTACTTTAACTTTTTAACTTCTTTGTTAATTGTGTATATTTTTTTAATTTTTTTTAATTTTTTTTAAAGATTTTATTTATTTGACAGAGAGAAACACAGCAAGAGAGGGAACAGAAGCAGGGGGAGTGAGAGAGGGAGAAGCAGGCTTCCTGCCAAGCAGGAAGCCCGATGTGGGGCTCGATCCTGGGTCCCCGGGATCATGACCTGAGCCGAAGGCAGTCGCTTAACCAACTGAGCCACCCAGGCGCCCCAATTGTGTATATTTTTAGTTAGATTTTTAATGGTTGCCCTGGGTATTACAATTAACATCTCAACTAGAAAGAATCTACTTTGAATTAATTTCTAACTTTAATAGTAACTTTGTTCCAATAAGCCTCTGTTCCCTCTTTCCTTCTTTGTAGCGTTATTATTGTATGAATTACTTCTTACATTATAATCCCATCAACACAGTTTTATTATTACTGCTTTATACAGTTGTCTTTTTAAACAGATAGGAGAATAAGAGTTACAAATAAAAATACTGTCTTTCATAATACCTATTTCAAGTTACCATTTAGTGTCCTTTAATTTAAGCCTGAAAGTAGTGTTTCTTGTAGGGTAATTCTTCTAGCAACAAATTTTTTTTCAATTTTTGTTTATCTTAACTTCTCTTTCATGTTTTAAGAACCAATTTATCTAGATATAGGATTCTAAGTTGACAGTTTTTCTGTAAATATTTTGCAGGTGCCATCACACTACCTTCCAGCCTCCATGGTTTGATGAAAAGTCAGCTGTTAACCTTATTGAGGGTCTCATATCTGTGATAAGTCAATGTTCTCTTGCTGCAGTCAAGATTTTTGTCTCATCTTCGCTTTTATCAGTTGCATTATCATGTGTCTAGGTGTGGATTTCATTGAGCTTACTCTGCTTGCGTATACTTCTTAATTGTACAGGTTAATATTTTTCATCAAGTTTGCACTGTTTTTGCCCCTCTCTTCCTCTTGCCCTTTTGGTACAATGTATTATGCATATGTTGGCACTTTTGGTGGTGTCCAATGGGTTTGTGAAGCTCTGTTTCTTTCTCTTGGTTCTTTTTTTCCCTGCTTTTCAGAATGTATAATTTCTATTGCCCTATTATCAGTTTTACCCTTTCTCTCTTCTGCCAGCTCAAATCTGTTGTTGAGCCCCACTAAGTGAATTTTTCATTTCAGTTATTATACTTTTCAATTCAGATTCTCTGTTTGATTGTTTTTATGACTTCTATGTCTTCACTGATATTATGTATTTGGAGAGACATTGTTCTCAAGCTTTTCCTTAATTCTATAGATATACTTTCTCTTATTTCTTTGAAAATATTTATAGTAATAATTTTTAAAAAAATTTTTAAAGATTTATTTATTTATTTGACAGAGAGAAATACAGCCAGGAGGGAACACAAGCAGGGGGAGTGAGAGAGGGAGAAGCAGGCTTCCTGCCGAGCAGGGAGCCCGATGTGGGGCTCAATCCTGGGTCTCCGGGATCATGACCTGAGCCGAAGGCAGTCGCTTAACCAACTGCGCCACCCAGGCGCCCCTATAGTAATAATTTAAAGTCTTTGTCTGTTAAGTTCCAAACATGGACTCCCTCAGGGACAAGTTCTTTTAGTTCCTTTTTTTGTTCATGTAACATACTTTGCTATTTATTTGTATATCTCATAATTTTTTGTCAAAACCCAGGCATTTTTAAAAGTTTTTATTTATTTAAGTTATCTCTATACCCAACATGGGGCTTGAACTCATGGGATCAAGAGTCCCAGGCTCTTCTGACTGAGCCAGCCAGGGCCCCCAAACCTGGGCATTTTAGATACTCTAGTCTAACTCTGGTATTAATCACTTTTACCTTAAGGTTTGTTTTTCTGGGATATCTGTGTGTATATGTCATTGTTGTTATTTTTATCATTACTGTTTATTTGTTCAGTTACTTTTCTCTAATTCTCTGGGTTCTGTATTCCTTGCACTATGTGACCTGTGAGTTCTCTGCTAGCTTATTTTTTAAAAACTTCTTGTTTTTATTTTTAAGTCTGGATTCCTAGGAGATCACACCTAGGAGATCAGTGGTCAGCCAGTGATTGGTTGGGATCTGTGTGAGAAGGCATGTCTTCCTAATTTAGCCAGTTTATAAGGCAGCCTTAGCTTTCACATTCAGCTTACAGTTAGCCAGAGGTGAGTGGCTTGGGGCCTTTCCTTTTCCACCTCTTTTTTGGGCATGTACATAGCCTTGAAGCCCTTTAGATACCTGGGCATATATCAGCACTTTTCAAAGTTTCCTATGGTTGTCTCATTCTCTAGGATTTCCTTTTTAAAAAAAAATTATTTATTTATTTGACAGAGAGAAACACAGCAAGAGAGGGAACATAAGCAGAGGGAGTGAGAGAGCAGAAAGCCCGATGTGGGGCTTGATCCTAGGACCCTGGGATCATGACCTGAGCTGAAGGCAGATGCTTAACGACTGAGCCACCCAGGTGCTCCTACCTATTTGTGTTTCTTCTTTGGTGAAATGACTGTTAATGTCTTTTGGCCATTTTTAAAATTGGGATTTTTCTCATTTTTATTGATTTGTAGGAGTTATTTAATTATTTGGATACTCATCATTTGCCATTTATATGTGTTGAATATCTTTTCTCAGTTTGTGGCCTGTTTTTTCTTTATGGTGTCTTGCATGAGCAGAATTCCTAATTTTCATTGAGTTGAACAATTCAGTCTTTTCCATGAAGACAGCACACTTTTTGTGTGTTGTCTTTCCTAACCTATGATCATAAAGACATTCTTTATTTTCTTCAAATACAAGTTAAAAGTTTTATTTTTCCTATTCATGTCCTTAATCCAAATGGAATTGATTTTTGTGTGATGTAAAGGTATGAGGGAGGGAGCCAGTTTCATTATTTTCCACATGGCTAGCCTCATGATCTGAAATGCCACCTCTGTCATACATCAAAGTTCCAGATCTGTATCCATTGCTGGGATATCTGCTATCAGCCAACTTTTTGTCCCTGAGCTACTTTACTACCTTACTACCTTAATTACTTTGGTTTCATGAGGAATCTTGACATTTGGTATAGCAACATCTTCCCATATTCTTCTTCAGGAATATCATACATTCCTGGCCCTTTGTTATCTCAAACACATTTCAGCATCATCTTGTCATGTCCTACAGGAATATTGGCGTTGCAGTGCATCTGTAGATCAGTTTGAAGAGAATCAATATGTTGATGATGCTGAGTCTTCCTAGCTATGAACATGACACGCCCTTTCATTTTAAATAAATTCTTGGATGTCTCTTGGTATGGTTTTCTAATTTCATGCATTGGATCTTGCATATCTTGTATTAGGCTTACTTCTTGGCATTTATGGTTTTGCTGCTATTATAAGGTAGATCTTGTCATTTAACATGTTTCATCTCATTTGTAGGTGCAGAGAAATGAAGTTGATTTTTATGTTACTTTCCCAGCCATTCACCTTGCTAAACTTTTATTTTTTTAAGCAAACCTCTTATTTTAAACTGATTTTACAGTTATGGAAAAGTTAGTAAAGAGATAGTATGGAGTGTTCCTGTGTTACTTCTCACCATGATAGATTTGTCGAAACTAAGAAAGCCATATTGATATAGTACTATTAACCAAACTTCAGACTTTGTATAGATTTATCAATTTTCCCACTAATGTCTTTTTTTTCTGTTCTCGGATCCAGTTCAAAATACCACATTGCGTTTAGTTGTCATCTCTATTGCCCTCTGCTCTATGACAGTTTCTTAGTCTTTCCATGCTCTTCATGTCCCTTAACAGTTTTGAGGCGTACTGTATGTCCCTCAGTTTGGATTTGTCTGAAGTTTTCCTCATAATTAGACTGGGGTTTTTGAAAAGAGTACCATAGGGGCACCTGGGTGGCTCAGCGGTTAAGCCTCTGCCTTCAGTTCAGGTCATGATCCTGGAGTCCTGGGATCGAGCCCCATATCGGGCTGCCTGCTTGGCAGGAAGCCTGCTTCTCCCTCTCTCACTCCCCTGCTTGTGTTCCCTCTCTGGCTGTGTTTCTCTCTGTCAAATAAATAAAAATCTTAAAAAAAAACAAAAACAAAAACAAAAAACAGTACCATAGAATTGAAGTGCCTTTTTCTTTTTTTTTTTTTTTTTTTTTTTAAGATTTTATTTATTTGACAGAGAGAAACACAGCGAGAGAGGGAACACAAGCAGGGGGAGTGAGAAAGGGAGAAGCAGGCTTCCCGCTGAGCAGGAAGCCCGATGTGGGACTCGATCCTGGGTCTCCGGGATCATGACCTGAGCCGAAGGCAGTTGCTCAACCAACTGAGCCACCCAGGTGCCCCTGAAGTGCCTTTTTCATCACATTATATCAGAGGTATGTGATAGCCCAGTGACATCACTGATGTTGACCTTAATCATCGGTTAAAGTAGTGTTTGCCAAGTGAGTCCACTGTAAAATTGTTATTTTTCCCTTTTTATTTTTTGTTCTTTTGAAGAATCTAGCCCCCCCTTCAAGGAGAGCGAGAGGATTTAAGCTCTACCTCTTGAAGGGGGTGTATTTGCATGTAGTATTTGGAATATTTCTGTAAAAACTATATCTTTCTTCCTATTTGTTTATTTACCTGCCCATTTGCCCTGTTTGTATTAGTGTGCACTTGTGCATATTTATTTAACAATTTGAATTATAAATCTAATACTTTGTCATTTGTCTTCTTGCTCAGATTGTTCCAGCTTTGGCCACTGGGAGTTCTTTCAATTCCGCTCCTGTGTGCCTTTTCAAATGCCTCCATCTTTTGTTTTTTAGCACTGCCTTACTGGCTTTGGCACTATAAGATGCTCCCTGCTTATCTTGTTATTTTCCTGCTCCATCCCTAGAATTGACCATTTCTCAAGGAGCCTTTGTTTCTTCTAAGTTGTCTGTATAGTCTTTTCTTTGTTTTTTTTTAATTTAAATTCAGTTAGCTTAAGTGTAGTACATCATAACTGTCTGCATATTCTTTTGTGTTTTCTGTGTTGACACAGTATCAGCTATAAATAATGACAGTCTTGTTTTTTCCTTTCCAATTTTTATGCCTTTCGTTTATTCTTCTTGTGTTGCTGAGATGGACAGGCCTTCTAGTACAGTGTTCAAGAGGAAAGACAATAGCAGGCATCCTTGTCTTGTTGGGTATTTTAAAGGAAGTACCACTAACTTTTTTCCCTATTCAGAATGATATTTGCTGTAGATTCCTCCAGGTGTTAGCAGATTAAAGCAAGTGCCAACCTGTCACTATGCGAAGAAGTTTTTATTATTGTTTTTAAATCAGAAAAGGGCATTGGGGGGGCGCCTGGGTGGCTCAGTTGGTTAAGCAACTGCCTTTGGCTCAGGTCATGATCCTGGAGACGCGGGATCGAGTCCCACATCGGGCTCCCTGCTCGATGGGAAGCCTGCTTCTCCCTCTCTCACTCCCCCTGCTTGTGTTCCCTCTCTGGCTGTGTTTCTCTCTGTCAAATAAATAAAATCTTTAAAAAAAAGGGCATTGAATTTTTTTATTAAATATCTTTTCTGTTGTTTCGTTTCCCTCCCTGGATCACCCTAGTTCCCATCTACTTTCCTTCTCCCACTGTCCTCCAGGTTGGTGGGTACTGGGGACACCTAAAGCGTGGAGCACTGGGTGTGGGGAATGGGGAATGAATCTTGGAACACTGGAAAAAAAATTTAAGTAACAATAAAAAAAAGAAAAAAATATCTTTTCTATTTCTTAGGATCATTATGGGCTTTTTTTTCTCAGTAATGTGATAATGTGGTAAATGATGTGTATGAATTTTCCTCATGGTAGACTACCTTTGCATTTCTGCTATAAACACTACATGGTCATGATATTTTCTTTTTTATATGGTACTAGATTTAATTTGTTAATATTTGTTTAGGATTTTTGTATCTGTGTCCATGAGTAAAATTGGTCTTTAATTTTCCTTTCTCATGCTATCATAATTTGCTTTTGGCCTCAAGTTCTGCTGGTATCCTAGAATGAGTTGGTATTCCCTTTTTTACAATATTCCAGAAGATGTTATATGACTTTGTAATGATCTGTTTGGTAGAATTCTCCTGTAAAACCATCTTGCCCATGTTTTCCTTTTTTAATGTTGAATTAATATGCAACTTCTCAATAAAATCTTTCCAAAAATTTAAATGAGAAAGTTGAAACCTGCTCCCATAACATGTTTATTTTATATCAGGTTTTAGGCTTGAAGTGGCTACACACAAATCCTGATTGAGCCTTTTTAACGATATGTTCTTCGAATTCTTAACAGTCACCACCACCAAAAATCTCTCTTTGTACAGTGGGAGCGATATAAAGAATTTAGAACCAATTTTTAACATGTTCAGAAATGTTTAACAATTGAAATGATAGCAGCCTTTTTTGTTTTACTGACAAGTTGTTGAAATTTCTTGAGACAGTGTGATTAGATTTCAAATCCGACTGAACTCTTTCATATTAATTATTTTGAAATAATGATGAAGCTCTTATTTGCAGAACATGCATCACTGTTAGAACCATCACCCTGCAGCTAGCTTGGACACCATTAAAAGGGCTCATCAGCTGCAAACGGATAGAAGTATCTGGTATTCGTGAAGACAGAGTTTCAGGGCTGCTACCTGGAGCTACGCCCTCCAGAAGCTCCTGCTTGGCCTCCCTGGCACCCAGCCCCACACCAATCAATCACAACTCAGGCTGTGCTTGGCGTTGCTTGGCAACCGGAACGCAGACTCCTCCAGCGGCTGCACAGCCCCCTTGTCCTTAGTGAGCGGAAGAAACAGAAGCTGGCTACTGAAGAGGCTGTCCAAGCGATAGAGCTCGTCCTTGGTTCTGCTTAGCACATTTACCACAGACCGGTAACTGAGTGCTGGAGGTTCTGCATTCGTGCCCACTGTAGAGGGATTTGTCTGGCCCCATTTCACTAAGGGCCACCCTGTAAGGATCTCCACAGGAGGCCACCCATAGATAGAAGGGGCCTGCCTGGGTTCTCCACTGCCTTAAGGCCTACGTGGACACCTCCAGGGCTGAGGGAATCAGTACTTTTTCACCTACCCGTGATCCACATTATCAGCTGGAAAGTTCTGCCTCCTAATTTTTGTTCTTGTGTTTATTTTCTTGGGTAGGAAGAGTTTTAACTGCTTCCATCCCTGTAGTAATTAGGGGGCTATTCGGGATTTCTTTTTGCTTCTTGAGTCGATTTTGGAAAGTTACCAATTTCCAGGAATTGGTCCCTTTTATCTCGAATTTATTGGCATAAAGTTCCCTTTTCAAAAAGTCCTCTGCTGTATATAATCTGTAACTATGTCACCTTTTTCTTTGCTGATATTGGTTATTTGTGCCTTCTCACTTTTTTTCTTGATCAATCTCACCAGAGGTTTGTCTATTTTATTAGTCTTTTCCAAGAACCAACTTTTGGCCCTGTTGCTCCTCTCTATTGTGTCTTTGTTTTCTATTTCTTTAATTTCTGCTCTTATCTTTTTTGATCTCCTTCCGTCCACATTTTTTGGATTTATTTTGTTGTTCTTTTTCTGATTTCTTATATTGGACATGGAGCTCATTAATTTTCAGCCTTTCTTGTTTTATAATGTGTGCATTTAAGGATATACATTTCCTTCCAAACTCTGCTTTTCTATACATTCAAACATGTCATGCTTCATTATTGTTCGGTTCCAAGTACTTCAACATTTCCATTGTGGTCACTTCTTTGGTGAGTGATATAGAAGTATGTTTATAAATTTCTAAGTGTGCGGGGAATTTTTAATGTATCTCTTTGTTATTGAAATCTATCTTAATTGCATTATGATCTGAGTATGTGGTCCATGTGATAACAACTCTGAACTTTATTAAGACTTGTTTTATGGCTTAATACATGATCAGTATTTTTGAATGTTTCCTATGTGCTATATAAGATGTATGTTCTCTAACTGTTGAGCATGGAGTTCTATATATGTCTATTATCAAGTTTGTTAATTGTATTGTTCAGATTTTTTATACCTACACTGATTTTTTGGTCGTACTATGCCAGTAATTGTAAGAGGTGTGTTCATTTTCAACAATGATGGTGGATTTGTCTGTTTCTCCTTATAGTTCTTTTTAAAAATTTTATATGTTTTGAGGATATTTTATTAGGACTATTCAAATGAAGAATTGTTATACATTCCTGGTAAATATGTAATGACCTTCTCTATTCTCGATAATGAATTTTTTGAAGTCTATCTTATCTTTCCTTAACACAAGCTTTTCTTCTTGTTCGGATTTGTGTGGTATACAATTTTCCATCCTTTCATTGTTCAACATTTTCATGCCCTTATGCTTTAATTATATCTCTTGAGAATGGCATGCAGCTGGACTCTTAAAAAATCTAATCTGATGTTCTCTTTTAGTGGGTGAGTTTAGTCTGTTTACATTTTCTATGATATATTTGGACTTGTTTCTACCGTTGTACTTCTTTATTTCTATTTCCTACCACAACTTTTTCTATGCTTTGTTTTTCTCTTTTCTGGCCTGTTTTTTAGTTTTGAGATTTGTTTTTTTGCTTTCTTACTCAATTTTTTCCTCTCTACTTTGAAATTTACACATTCTTTTTCTTTTAATTCTTTCTGTGTTTGTCCTTGAACTTTTACCGTGCATGTGTACCTTATAAGATCTAAAGTTAAATAGCATTTTAACCTCCTTCTTGAAGAATACAAGAAACTTCAACTCTGGTCATTCCTCTTTTTGCCACATGCTATTGTCTTGAGTATGTTTGTTCCTTTTTTCCCCTAACCTCACAAATTTTTTATCATCATTAGTATTATTTTATACAGACAGTATTTGTTTAGATTTACATACATACATTCTTGCATCTCAAACCATCATTCTAGGATCATTTTCTTTTATCATAAATACAATGTTTAGATGTTCTTTTAGTACAGGTCTCTTGGTGTTAAATTCTCCCAGTTGTTTTTGTTGTATGCAAATGTCTTTATTTTATTCTCATTCTTAAAAGATCATTTGTTACGAGTATTTAGAAGTCTGCTGTCTAATTGCTATTTTTGGTAGGTGTTTTTGTTTCCTTATACTTGGGCTACTTTTAAGAAATTCTCTCTATCTCTCTTTCTCTTTCAGAGGAGGATCTGCAAGGGGTTTACAGTTTCATTCTAACATGTTTAGGCATGTATTTCTTTTTTATTCTGCTTTGGAAATTGCTTCATGCTTTTGAATTTATGTTTTTCATAATTTCTAGAAAATTCTTAGCCATTACCTTTTCAAATATTGCATTTCTTCCACCCTTTCCATAAGTTTTTTTCTCAGAATCCAGTCAGTCCTGTTTTGGACCTCATTGTATCTTCCATATCTCATAATGTCTGGTTGATATTTATTTTCTATTTCCTTGTCTTCCTGCATTTCATTCTGGACAATTTCTTCAGATATATCTTTCAGTTTACTGTTTCTCTCTTCAGCTCTGTCTGTCAGCTCTATTTAATCTGTCTACTGAGTTTTGTATTTCAATATGTATATTTTTCATGTGTACAAGCTGTGTATTTTTTGCTTTTTAATCTGCCTAGTCATCCCTAATAGTCTCTTGTTGCTTGCTCATCTTTGTGGTCGCATCCTTCACTTAAAAAGAACATTTTATACCCTTTTTGTTCAACCAGGAATCACTGTTTGCATAAGTATGACATTGTCAGTCATTATTGTTCATATCTATACCACATAGTACACTCTGATTCTATAACCTCTGTGTATACCTTTTTGTTTTCCTAGTAATCGTCTTTGTTTCTTTTGCCCAGTGTCACCATGTCCATTACTAATTCTTTGAAATTCCTTTTAAAATCCATATCATATCATTTCTCTCCTCTGCTCAGGATTATCCCATGGCTCAGGAGAAAAGTCAAAGCATTCACCATGGCCCAGTAGTTCGCACAGTGTGGTCCCTGTACCCTTGCTGACCTCATATCCTGTTAATTTCCCCATTACTCACTCTTTTCCAGCCACCCTGGCCTTCTTGCTGTTCCTCAAACATATCAGGTACCCTCCCGCTTCAGAGCTATTGTGCCCGCTGCTCTCACTGCTGGAATACTCTTCTTTCCAGGCAGTCTCATGAGTTTCCCACCCACTTCCAGTATGCTCAAATGTCACCTCCCTGGAAAAGCATTCCCTGACCAAGCTAGTCCTATTCACCATTGTTTTCTAACCACTTATCCTACATGATGTCTTATGTTTTTGTACAGAACACTGATCACCACCTGATATATTTTCTATTTATTTATTGTGATTAGTGTTTCTTTTCCTGGTAGACTGTAAGCTCCACAAAGCAGGGACTTTATTTTGTTCACTATTGTATCCCCAGTGCCAAGAAGAACAGTGCATAGTAATATTTAGTAGACACTCAATAAATATTTATGGAATAAACAGTATTAATGAGCTGTTAGTTAATGAATGTGCATGATAGAGGAATGCATTGAGAATTAGGCTAGTCATGAAGGCCTTTTGTGCCATGCTAAGGAGCATGGATGTCATTGTTCAGAAGGGTGAGGGTTGTGAAGAAGCAGTAAAGATAGTTCCTGGGTTCTTTCAAGAAGTAAATTCCTGGTTGGTAAGCTGGTGACAAAGACCTGGGCTTTCTATGACTGGCTGTATGCCCTGAGGCTCCTGAAGGTGGATCTGCCTCTTTCTCAAACAGCCCTCAAACTGCTGTATTGTGGTGCCTGCCTGTTACCTGGTGAAAACCAAAGCACCGGCTCTCATTGGACCTTCTGATCCCAGACAGGATCCCCCTTCCTCCTGCTCTGTGAGGAACTGTTTCTTGGTCCTGGGTCAAGCAGATCATCCCCACTGGATTTTTTCTGTTACTGGATTGGGAGGTGGTGGGGATATAGGAGCTGATACAGAGACTGGCGCATAGTAAGTCCTGTTATAATGGTGGACAACACGAGGAGCGAAGTTTCAGCTTAAAAAAACCCTTTTCCCCTCATTGTCTGCAATAGGTTGTAAGGTTTTAGTCTTGACTTTCCCTCTAAACTGCTTGGGGACCAATGTGGTTCCAGTGTATCTACTTGTCCATGATTGTTTGACTGACCACCTACTATGTGTCAGGCCTCCTGCTCTGCACTGAGGACCCAGAGATGAACAAGGTGTGTAATGAGCTGTTAGTTAATGGACAGGGAACCATAGTTCAGTGTGACCAGTGCAGTAGCCGTGGGTACAATAGACTGTAGGAGCCTCTGAGGAACATAGAAGTCAGGTCAGGGGACCAGGGGAGATTTCTTAGAAGAGATGGCATATCAACTGAGCTTTAAAAATATGAGTAACAATCTTCTGGATGACTAACAAGGGGGAGGAGGGTAGTCAGGCAAAAGGTAGAGCATGGGCAAAGGCCCAAAGATAGGAAGCAGCATGATGTGCACTAACTTGCCTAACTATGATTACTGTACACCTGTCTTTTATGAGATCATCCTAAGATACCTTAACACCAAAACCCACGTATGAGGAGTTTGTGGCCCTCTGATGTGTCAAGGTGTTCAAACTCCTCAGGAAATTCATGAAAAGTTGGTTAGACATGACAGTCCATGAGCTTGTCCACACTAGCTTCCAGTGTCCCTGGCTTCCTTATCTAAATCATGGTGTTCATGTGACCTGCTTCCTTTAAGCCTCCCTGGGGTTGTGGTCATTCTCACCCTCCTGGAAATTAGAGTCTCCTTCAGCCCTATGTGTGGAGATCTCCTCATGGAAAGGAGTTTTTCTGACTCCTGACACAAACTGTGACGTAGAAACCCTCATCTTTCAAGGAGTAAAGAGGGCCTGCCCCATCTTGTCTTCCGACATTGCGATTCATCTTCGCTTGGGTTTAATTCATACCTGTAATAATCTAGGACAAGTGGGCTGTGGAGTCTAGCAAGTCCAGTTTCAAAGCCTGCAATCCTCACCTCCTCTTGATTTTGTGACCTTACACCTATCCTCTCTAAATATCGGTTTTCTCATCAGTGAAATGGGTCTAATGCCTACCTTGAACAGTAGGGTGCTGGGCGTGGAGCCTAACACAGGGCTCGAACTCATGACACTGAGATCAAGACCTGAGCTGAGATTAAGAGTCAGATGCTTAACCAACTGAGCCACCCAGGTGTTCCTACCTTGGACAGTTGTTGTGGATGTTAGAACACATGTCAAGTACCTGACACCTGGCTACCATTTACTGAACATCTACTACATACAACATTAAAGGGAAAACAGCATGGTGGTTAAGAACATGAGCTGTAGATCCAGACCAACCTTGATTTGGATTGCTGCTCAACTACTTAGTAGCATTGTGACCTTGGTCAAGTTTTCTAACCTTTTTTAGTCTTATTTATTTGTTTGTTTGTTTGTTTTTAAGATTTTATTCATTTGACAGAGAGAGAAAGAGAAAGAACACACAAGTAGGCAGAGTGACAGGCAGAGGGAGATGGCGAAGCAAGCTCCCTGATGAGCAGAGAGCCTGATGTGGGGCTCAATTCCAGGATCATGACCTGAACCAAAGGAAGACATCTAACTGACTGAGCCACCTAGGCACTCCAGTCTTAGTATTTACATTTTCAAAATGAGGTCAATGCACCTACTTCAGAGTTGTGTGTACATATTATTATAGCAGTTTGTAATACGCTCTCACAGGCTCCAGGCCCCTCCCCAGCCTGCCCTCTTCAGTGACCCCCTCCCCAAGTGACCTATCCTTTTCTCAGCTCCCCCCACTCTCTGGGGCTGACAAAAAACACTGAGCTTCCCCCTCAGAGTCACAGGGACACTTTGTTGTGGGACTTCCTTTTTTTTTAAAGATTTTATTTATTTGACAGAAACACAGCCTGAGAGGGAAGACAAGCAGGGGGAGTGAGAGAGGAAGAAGCAGGCTTCCTACGGAGCCGGGAGCCTGATCCTGGAACTCTGGGATCATGACCTGAGCCAAAGGCAGTCACTCAATCAACTGAGCCACCCAGGCGTCCCTGTTATGGGACTTTCTAATGATAAATTGCTCTTACATTTCTGAAATTAGACCCAGCACTTTCATGTTATAGTAAATCTTTTTTTACTCACCATGGATTTGGTTTGCTAATAAATTGTTTAGGACTTTTGCATCTTTGGTCACTTAATATATTTGGTTAAGGTTATAGTGGGCTCATCCAATAAATAAATGAATCTTCTAGAAATTGGTCCAATTCATCCAAGTTATAAAATTAATTGTATTATTTTTTTATTTATGCTATATCTTTCACATTGCTCACATTACTTATTTGTGCCTTTTCTCTTTTTTCCTTGATTGGGCCCTCCAAATATTTTTTTAGTGGTTTGTCTTAAATTTTTACCATACATATTTAACCTAAAATCTAAAGTTAAACATTATTATAATCTCCCACCCAAACAATACAGGACTTCTTAAAACACTGTCTCCCAATTTACATGTCATTGTTCACTATTTTAGTACTTTCTTTTCTCAGGAAGTCATTAATGTACACAAAGAATAGACATTAATAATATTACTTTATGCAGACAGTGCTTGTTTACATTTAAATACTTGTTTACTATTTTATTTGCTCAGCTTCCTTCTTATACTTCAGTCCTCCTTTTTTGGGATGACTTTCCATCTTCTTGAAATATATCAAAGATCCTTTAGTGCAAATCTGTTCACAGTAGACTGCCTCAAACTGTATTTATCTTTAAATGTGTTAAATGCCTTTATTTTACTTTATTCTTCTTGAAAGATAGATTTGCTGAGCACTCAATTCTAAGTTACGCTTTATGGCAATGTCTTCTGGTTTCCATTACTGCTGTTGAGAGGTCTGCTGTTGTCTAATTGTTGTTGGGGTTTTTTGTAGATGTCCCTTTTCTCTGGCTGCTTTGAAGATCCTTCTTTGATTATTGCTTGATTCTAAGAGGTTTTTGTTGTTGTTCTCTTTATGTTCCTTTTTTTATGGATGGAAAAAAATCCCGCTATTGCATTTTGTAGGAAATTATTAAAATAGAGAACAGTTATTGGCTTCTATATATATCTTATTGACATTTAACTTATAAGCCACCTTGTGAATTCTAATGCATTTTTCTTATCAGAACCTTTTGGGCTTCCTGGGCATAAAATAACAATCAGTAGCAAATAGGTTTTTTTAATCTCTGCTTTTCTGTGTTATACCAGTTACCTCATTTTTTTTTGTCCTATTGTTCTTTTATAACTTCCAAGACAACGTTGAGTATTATGGTAGTAGCAGGTAGTTCTGTTTTGTTCCTGATGATTCTGATCATCTGACAAATAGTCATTGAATATTTGCTGAGAGTCAGGCTGTGTTCTAGGACCTGAGAATACCCACGGGATGAATGTTCCTTTTTATAGCTTTCTAATCTTGCTTCATAAATGCATTCTTTTTTTGATATCACTCGGAAGACATTAAACCCTCAGCCCTCAGTTCTAGTTTTTTTGTTTCCAAATATGTATATTTGGGTGTCACTAGTAGTGGGAAACTCTCACTGATGTCAGATTTGGCCAGAGGCACCATAGATATCAAGGACACAACATACTCTGCAGTCTTAGAGTTTGTATAAACAGTAGGGGTGATTGGGACCCCTGGGTGGCTCAGTCGGTTAAGCGTGTGCCTGCGGTTCAGGTCATGATCCCAGAGTCCAGGGATCAAGTCTCCATGCGCAGTTGGGAGCCTGCTTCTCCCTTTGCCTACCACTCCCTCTGCCTGCCAACCCCGCTTCTTGTGCTCTTGTTCTCTCTGGCAAATAAATAAATACATTAATGAAATCTGTAAAAAAAAAATAGTGAGGGTGGAAAGATGGGAAGGGGCCCCTCTACAGAACAGTGCCACAGTTCTGTCACTTGAAAACATAGTAGTTCAGTCGATTCTGGAGTCAGACTGCCTGGACTCAGATTCCAGATTTGTCATTTCATAGGTGGGCAAGTTACTTAACTTCTGTATTTTTTAGTCTCATCTGTAAAAATGGGGATAACAACAGTACTTATTTCATAAGGTGATTGAGGGTATTAAATGAGTTAATTTAGAATAGTGTCTGGCACACAGTAAGCACTCTAGATGTGTTTCTTTTATTACCATAATTAACTTTTGTGCTTGAAGGGATTGAAGGGAGAAGAGTTTCTGCGGTACAATGAGAAAAGCACAGAGTGTATCCCCTCCTGTGTGTTCTCGCAATATCTTGGAGACAAAGATCATTCACAAGAAGCACGAAGTCAGAACTTTGAAGTAGTTATTTGGGCACCTTAGGGTGTGAGATATCGAGTTCATTAGGTAGAATGGGATAGGATTCTTCAGTGGGAACATGGGAAATAGTGTTTAAGGGTGGATCCCTCTTGAGAGGTGACCTGTGTTGGCTATTTCCTTAGTGCACAGCAATAACCAATGGGGGAACAGTGACAGTGAGGGATTAATTCAGGGCAAGGGATTTCCTAGGCATTTAATAATGCTTTTCTCTTCAGAACAAACCTGTCAGGTACTGAGAGGCTTTAAAGGGTGTGACGGATCTTCAGGCCGGGACCTGCATCTGTTGAGGGGCAAGGCTGCTGCCCAGAGTTGATTCATGCTCTCAGAGGTAGGACTTACTGCATCAGAAATGCTTTCAATCTCTGTTTTAAAGTTTCTTGGGCCCTCTTGGAGTTTGGAAAAAGTCTCAGTCTTAGTAACCATTCCAGACACAATCTGGAGGCTATGGATAGGAGGAGGGGGTCATACTGAAGATAAATACTTGGTGGTGAGGCAAATTTGAGGAAACCATGTTAAAAGTGAGAGTTCAAGAGGTGCAAAATAATTTTTTTTCTTTGAGAGAGAGCAGAGGGACGGGCTGAGAGAGAGGGAGGGAATCTTGAAAGCTTCATGCCCAGGGCAGAGTCTGACATGGGGCCCAATCTCACAACCCCAAGATCATGACCTGAGCTGAAATCAAGAGTCGGATGCTCAACAGAGCCACCCAGGCACCCCAAGAAATGCAAAAATTTTAAACGAAACTGTATCAAATCAAATTGAAGTATGACTTAAAAAGATAAGATATCATGACCATGTGGGGTTTATCTCAGGAAAAACAAATAGGGTTGGTTTAACATCAGAAAAATCAATCAATGCAATTCACCATGTTGATAAACCAAGAAAAGAAAAACCCATATGATCATTGCAATAAATGCAGAAAAGCATTTGACAAAATCCAATATCCATTTCTGATGAAAAAAGGAACTACTTGGCAACCTAGGACTAGAAAGGAATTTTTTCCACCTGATAGAGGGCTCTAAAAAAAACCCATAGCTAACATTGTATGTAGTAGGGAAAGACTGAATGTTGTTCCTCCAAGATCAGAGGTAGGACAGGGATGTCCATTCTTGCTCTTCTATTCAGCATTGTACTGGAAACTCTCACCAGTGCAATGAAGCAAGCAAAAGAAATTAAAGGTACCCAGATTGAAATGGAGGAAGTAAAACTGTATTTAAAGATGAAATGATCATCTGTGTAGAAAATCCAATTGTATCTACCAAACAACAACAAAAAACCCTACAAGAACTAGTAAGTGAACCCAGCAAGTTGCAAGATAAAAGATCAATAAACACAAAGTTGTTTATACAAATTGTATAGGGCAATGAACAATTAGACATAGAAATTTTTTTAAATTCCAGTTGTAATAATATCTAAAAATGTGAATTAGGAAGAAGCTTGACAAAAGACATGAAAGACCTGTACACATGTATTGCTTCTTTCAAGAACAAAACAAATAGACAGATATACCTTGTTCATGCGGTGGAAGCCTCAGTATTATTACTATGTTGATTCTAACTAAACTATTATATAGATTCAACGTAATACCTGTAAAAATCTCAGCAGGCTTTTTTGCAGAACTTGAAAAGCTGATTCCAAAATTCATATGGAAATGCAAAGACACTACTCTTGTCTTCAGTCACCCATGGCATTTATCCTTTAGTATCTGCCCTCCTGTAAGGAGACAGTGCCACCTATTCTCTATTAACCTGAAGACAGACTGTCCAGGTGAGCCTGGTCAGAGTATCTGTACTTGGCTAATTTGATCACATGCTGCCAAAGCTCTTGCATACCCTCCTTCCAAGTGCTGCAGCAGCCTGATCAGGTGTGGACATGCATTCCACCCCACAGAAGTTATCTGCTGTCACCAACTCTTGGTGGGGGTAGGTCATAGGGAGATTAGAAGTAGGGAAGTCATGGAACAGAATGGAGAGCCCAGAAATAAACTGACACTTATATGGTCAATTAATCTACAACAGAGGGGGCACCTGGGTGGCTCAGTCAGTTAAGCCTCTGCCTTCGGCTTAGGTCATGATCCCATGGTCCTGGGTTTGAGCCCCACATCAGGCTCCTTGCTCAGCCGGGAACTTGCTTCTCCCTTTCCCTCTGCCTGCAGCTCCCCTGCTTGTGTTGCCTTTCTCTCTCTCTCAAATAAATAAATCGTTTAAAAAGATATTTGCAAATGATATATCTGATAACAGATTGTATCCAAAATACATAAAGAACTTACACAACTCAGAAACAACAACAAGAACAACAACAAAACAATCTGATTTAAAAAATGCACAGAGGACTTGAATAGATGTTTTTCCAAAGAAGGCATCCAGATGGCCAAAATCAGCTGAGCCACCCAGGCGCCCACTACTGGGTATTTACCTAAGGAAAATGAAAACAGTATTTCAAAAAGATATATGCATCTCTATATTTATTGTGGCATTATTTACAAAAGTCAAGATATGGAAGTGACCAAAGTGACCATTAATAGATAAGTGGATAAATAAGTGGTGTAAATATATATATATATATATATATATATATGTATATATATACAAAAGAATATTAGTCATATAAAAGAATACGGTCTTGCCATTTGTAATAACACAGATGGACCTAGAGGGTATAATACTAAGTAAAATAAATTGGACAGAAATACAAATACCGTATGATTTCACTCATATATGGAATTTAAGGAACAAACAACAAAGAAAAAAGAGACGAACAATGAAACAGACAAATTCAGAGAACAGGTAGTTGTCAGAGGGGAGGTACATGAGGTGGATGGGTGAAATGGGTGAAGGGGATTAAGAAGTACAGACTTCTAGTTAGGAAAGAAATAAGTTACAGAGTGATCAAAGTACAGCACAGGGAATATAGTCAATAAGATTGTGAAAATGGGGGCGCCTGGGTGGCTCAGTTGATTAGGCGACTGCCTTCGGCTCAGGTCATGATCCCGGAGACCCAGGACTCCCTGCTCAGCGGGAAGCCTGCTTCTCCCTCTCTCACTCCCCCTGCTTGTGTTCCCTCTCTAGCTGTGTTTCTCTCTGTCAAATAAATAAATAAAAATCTTTAAAAAAAAAAAGATTGTGAAAATGTTGTTTGGTGACAGATGATGACTACTCTTATCATGGTGAGCACGGAGCAGTGTATAGAATTATTGAATCACTCCTATATTGTATGCCTGAAACTAACATAACCCTGTATGTTAATTACATGTTAATTTAAAAAGTAGAGAATTCAGGGGCACCTGGGCTGCTCAGTCAGTTCAGCATCTGACTCTAGGTTTCAGCTCCGGTTATGATCTCAGGGTCCAGAGATAGAGCCCCACGACCCACCCACATTGGGCTCTGCACTCAGCAGTGCGGGGGGGTCTGCTTGCTCTCTCCCTCTGCCTATCCCCCCAGTTGCATACTCTCTATCCCTCTCTCCCGCTCCCTCTCTCTAAAATAAGTAAATCTTAAAAAAAAAAAAAGCAGAGAGTTCAGGGGGGCCCACTCCCCAATAAATCATATTTTTACCAGACAACTAGTTTCTGGTTCACACAACAGCCTCTTGGTGCCCTAAAGTGAGCTATGGGTCTCTGTCTCTGGACTTACTCATAACCTTACCCACTGACTTCCCTAGAGGTGTCTTTTGTAAACTCATAAAGCTGAAGCCAGACTGTGGCCAAGAGACTGTTCAGGTTATGCAGGCCCAGGCATCTTCACCTAATAATAACTTCAGTGAACAGCTAGTTGTGCACTAGCCACTCACCTTTTCAAAACAAAAGATACATTGTTTAGGGACACATACACAGGAGGTAAAATTTTCAAGAAAAGCAAGAGAATGACAATGTAAAACTCAGGGTAATTGTTTTGTCTTGGGCAGAAGAAGGGGATACGTGAAGGAATACACAGTAGGCTTCCAAAATACTCTAATGTTCTAGCTCTTAGCCTCATCGGTGGATATATAAGTGCTTTATTATTTTTCCTTTCAGAAAAGTTTCAGAAACTTTTCCGTATGTTGAATGCAGTTAAAATTTTAAAAAAAACATAGTTTTCAAACTTAGGAACATTTACCCCTAGGAATACATAGAATCAAAGATAATTGAAATAAATGCATTAGAATGTCTTCCTATGGAATGGGGGATTAGAAATGGGAGTGGAGAAGGAAGAGAAAATGGAATGCTTGAATCTAGAAAGAAAAAGATATATATTCTACTGATCAAAAACAATAATGTGATATGAATAGTGGAGTGCAGTTTTCTCTACCTTCTGCACCTTGAATGTGATGAAAGCTGGACCTTATTAAATTTGGTCCAGGGCCGCCCGGGTGACCCAGTCAGTTAAGCATCTGCCTTCGGCTCAGGTCATGATCCTGGGGTCCTGGGATTGAGCCCCACATCAGGCTCCCCGCTCAGCTGGGAGTCCACTTCTCCCTCTGCCTCTCCCCCTACTCATGCTCTCTCTCTCTCAGATAAATAATTTTTGACTTTAGATTTATTTTTTTCAGTGTTCCAATATTCATTGCCCGTGACCCACACCCAGTGCTCCATGCAATAGGTGTCCCCAGTACCCACCACCAGGCTCTCCCATCCCCCCTCCCTCCAAGTCCCTCAGTTTGTTTCTGTGTCCAAAGTCTCTCGTGTTTCGTTTCTCTCCCTGAATTACCCTACTTCCCATTTCCTTTCCTTCTCCTACTGTCCTCTACATTAGCCCTATGCACCACAAGTAAGTGAAACCATGTGATACTTGATTTTTCTACTTGGCTTATTTCACTCAGCATAATCTCTTCTAATCCAGTCCATGTTGCTACAAAAGTTGGATATTCATCCTTTCTGATGGAGGCGTAGTATTCCATTGTATATATGTACCACATCTTCTTTATCCATTCATCTGTTGAAGGGCAACTTGGCTCTTTCCACAGTTTGGCGATTGTGGCCATTGCTGCGATGAACATTGGGGTACATATGGCCCTTCTTTTCACTACATCTGTATCTTTGGGGTAAATGCCCAGTAGTGCAATTGCAGGGTCATAGGGTAGTTCTAATCCCCAAACCAGACAAAGACCCCATCAAAAAGGAGAACTTCAGACCAATATCTCTGATGAATATGGATGCCAAGATTCTCAACAACATCCTTGCTAACAGGATCCAACAATACATTAAAAAGATTATCCACCATGACCAGGTGGGATTTATCCCAGGGATGCAGGGGTGGTTCAACACTTGCAAAACAATCAACGTGATAGAACAAATCAATAAGAAGAGAGAAGAACCACATGGTACTCTCAATTGATGCAGAAAAGGCATTTGACAAAATACAAATTCCGTTCCTGATTAAAACTCTTCAAAGTATAGGGATAGAGGGAACTTTTCTCAACCTCACAACATCTATCTACAAAAAACCCACAGTGAATATCATTCTCAACAGGGAAAAACTGACAGCCATCCCTGAGATCAGGAACAAGATAAGGATGCCCACTCTCACCACTACTGTTCAACATAGTGTTAGAAGTCCTAGCAACAGCAATCAGACAACAGAAAGAAATAAAAGGGATTCAACTTGGCAAAGAAGAAGTCAAACTCTCTCTCTTTGCAGATGACATGATACTCTATGTGGAAAACCCAAAAGACCCTACCCCCAAACTACTAGAACTCATACAACAATTTGGTAATGTGGCAGGATACAAAATCAATGCACAGAAATCAGTTGTGTTCTTATACACTAACAATGAAAATATAGAAAGGGAAATCAGAGAATCGATTCCGTTTCCTATAGCACCAAAAACCATAAGATACCTAGAAACAAACCTAACCAAAGAAGTTAAGGTTCTGTACTCGAGGAACTACAGAACCCTCATGAAAGAAATTGAAGAAGACACAAAAAGATGGAAGAACATTCCATGCTCATGGATCAGAAGAATAAACATTGTCAAAATGTCTATACTGCCCAGAGCAATCTACACTTTCAATGCCATTCCGATCAAAATTCCACCAACATTTTTCAAAGTGTTGGAACAAACAATCCTAAAATTTATATGGAACCAAAAAAGACCCCAAATCGCTAAGGAATTGCTGAAGAAGAAAAACAAAGCTGGGGGCATCTC
>PITA01006568.1:78969-99114 GCA_004023965.1 Spilogale gracilis
TACAAAGCTGTGATTACCAAGACAGCATGGTACTGGCACAAAAACAGAGAAATAGACCAATGGAACAGAGTAGAGAGTCCAGATATGGACCCACAAATCTATGGTCAAATCATCTTTGACAAAGCAGGAAAAAATATCCAGTGGAAAAAAGACAGTCTCTTCAATAAATGGTGCTGGGAAAATTGGACAGCTACGTATCAAAGAATGAAACTAGACCATTCGCTTACACCACACACAAAGGCAAACTCGAAATGGATGAAAGACCTCAATGTGAGGCAGGAATCCATCAAAATCCTGGAAAAGAACATAGGCAGTAACCTCTTTGACATCGGCCACAGCAACTTCTTTCAAGACACGTCTCCAAAGGCAAAGGAGACAAAAGCGAAAATGAACTTTTGGGACTTCCTCAAAATAAAAAGCTTCTGTACAGCAAAGGGAACAGTCGACAAAACAAAGAGGCAACCCACAGAATGGGAGAAGATATTTGCAAATGACACTACAGACAAAGGGCTGATATCCAAGATCTATAAAGAACTACTCAAACTCAACATCCAAAAAGAAGATGAACACATCAAAAAATGAGCAAGAGACATGAAGAGGTACTTCTCCATAGAAGATATACAAACGGCTAACAGACACATGAAAAAATGTCCATCATCACTAGCTATCAGGGAAATTCAAATCAAAACCACATTGAGATACCACCTTACACCAGTCAGAATGGCCAAAATTAACAAGTCAGGAAACAACAAGCGTTGGAGAGGCTGCAGAGAAAGGGGAACCCTCTTACAGTATTGGTGGGAATGCAAGTTGGTGCAGCCACTTTGGAAAACAGTGTGGAGATTCCTTAAAAGATAAATAAATTTTTTAAAAAAATCTTGTCCAAGACCATTAGGTACAAAGTCAAATCACATGAATATCAAAAAGATTGTTATAATCAAGTACGTGGTAGCTAGAGAAAGGGTTCCTTTTTTTAAAGATTTTATTTGTTTATTTGCCAGAGAGAGTGAGAGAGGGAACACAACAAGCAAGAGGAGTGGGGAGGGAAAGCAGGCTTCCCACTGACCAGGGACGCAGGGCTGGATCCCAGGACGCTGGGACTGTGACCCAAGCCAAACGCAGGCGCCCAACCGACCGAGCCACCCAGGTGCCCATATAGAAAGGTTTTCAAGGTGGAGGATTTTGAAGTCCCTCTAAGTGGTCATTTCTCCAAAGCTTCATCTGGGAACTATTGTG
This sequence comes from Spilogale gracilis, assembly GCA_004023965.1. Taxonomy (NCBI): domain Eukaryota; kingdom Metazoa; phylum Chordata; class Mammalia; order Carnivora; family Mephitidae; genus Spilogale; species Spilogale gracilis. The sequence goes on from PITA01006568.1 coordinate 80,206, forward strand.
CAGTGTTCCTGAAGAATTCCAAATGCAGTCGTTGGCTCATCAGCCCATTTTAGAGTAAAGGGTATGTGTTATGGGGAGTGCTATGAATTGTGTAAGACTAATGATTCACAGTCCTGTACCCCTGATGCAAATAATACATTATACCTTAATAAAAAAAAAAAAAACTAGCAGACAAAGCAGGGAACTAGACTCCTGTCCCTACAAGAGGAAAAGACCATATACCCTCATACATTAGAAGTACAGTCCCGCGTTGGACCATGTCTTAGAAATTGCCTCTGTAGTTTATTTTTTAAAAGATATTTGTTTGTTTGTGTGTCTGTTTAGAGAGCAAGGGGAGGGGCAGAGGGAGACGGAGAGAGAGATCTCAAGCTGGCGCCATGCAGAGTGCAGAGCCCCACATGGGGCTTGATTTCAAGACCCTGAGATCACGACCTGAGCTGAAATCAAGAGTCGATCACTCAACCAACTAAGCCATTCAGGTACCCGAGAAATTGCCTCTGTAGTTTAAAAACAAGAAACTAAAACCTGGCTGTTGGACAAATGAGGGCTCGAGTAAACCTCAGCCATACTCAGCCTGGAAAAGAATCTTAGATCACCTGAGGCCACACTATGCCTCCTTTTGTCCCCTAGTCTTAGTGTCCATGTCTCCTTTGATAGACAAATGAGCATTTTCCCCTCCATATTAAAGTCACCTATTCTGTGTTGTCGCTCTGTGTTCAGTTTGCCTTGTCAGGTCTATTTGTTGCAGTTGAAATCAAGATCAAGGCAAGAATACCTTATGTGATGAAATGGCTTCGTCTTACCATGGGATGCCTCACTGAGATGTGTGCCTTCCTGGCTACCCCCTACATGTCTACTAACATATCCAGTAGAAATATTTCTTGTGAATTAAACAGAGTAATGAGCTGTAGGCAAGTTGGATGGTAACTGGACCTCCCCTTGCCATCTCTAACAATTTGATCTGTCCCACAATAGCTGACTTTCTGTGTTGGGTGCTTACAGAAGTCCCAGTCAGCTGGTGGACAGCTGGCTTTAACAAGGGACGACAGCTGCTTAGGACACGCCTGTTAAAGTAAAAATTACACAGCACCTGTTGCCACCTTTCTGTCCAAGTGCCCATTTTCAAAACTGGCAGAAGAGGGAAGAGATCCTGTTATCAATGTCCTCCTCAAACAAAGCATCTCAGTGGCAACTTAGAACCTATGCAATAGTCCTATCCTGGTAAGAAAGTGAGGCAGATGTATTTTTTAAATTTTTTTAAACTTTATTTATTCATGAGAGACAGAGGGGCAGAGGCAGAGGGAGAAGCAGGCTCCCTGCTCTGCAGGGAGCCAGACACGGGACTTGATCCCAGGACCCTGGGAACATGACCTGAGCCAAAGGCTGCCGCTTAGCCAGCTGAGCCAGCCAGGCGCCCCTGGGCAGATGTATCTGTATTTCTAAGAGCAGACAAATCTGCCACCATGATCAGTACCCGTGCCATATCAATGACTATGTCACACCTCTTTATGCCAGAGTTCTAAAGCCACCCTCATCCTCTTCATGCATCCAGTTCAGGCTTCTTTGAGGTTGATCTGACCAATACTTTGTTTCTCTGTCTCAGAACACCCCAATTCCCCCAAATTTTCTGCCTTCACCCACCATCAGCAACAGACAGCTTGGACTGTCCCTTTCCAGGCCCCACTAACTTGACAGTGTTCTGTTGGTCCTTAGTATACCTTAGCATCATCTGAGAACAGTAAGTCTCAACACATAAGACTCAGGGTACCTTTTACTATCCTGAAATGGAATTCAATAGTAATGAAACCCACCTCTACACGACTTCTTAAAAATAAAACTAATGCACCAACTTCAACATAAAAGAAATATCTCAAAGTCTTGTTCTGCATCAGTTGAGCTAATCTTAATGACTTTTATCTTTTAGACAATTTATATGGTGACTTTTAATGTTGAGCCATAACATTTTTATATTTCTGAGGTAAACTCTATCTGGTCATCAGCTTTTGATTATACTGTTAATATCTATTAGCTAACATTTTATTTGGGATTTTTGTTTCATAAATGAAATGACCCTACGATTTTCTTTTCTTGGGTTCTCCTTACCTGGTTTTACAATCTAGGTTACAGTAGGCTCAAAAAGTGAAATGGATAGTTTTCACTCTTTTGTTATGCACAAGATCAGAAACCCACAGGTTTGCTACAACTCACCTATAAAACCAACTAGGGATTTGAAGGAGAAGAGTTCTTTGACTATCATTTCTGTTTCTCAAATACTCATTGGACTATTAAAGACCTCTCTCTTTTTTGTGCCAATTTTAACGTGTTCTGTTTTCTAACAATGTAACCTTTTCATTTAGGTTTTCAAATTCATTGACATATCATTCCTATTTCTTTTTGGAAAAATTTATTTTGTCATAATTACTGCCCCCTTTTTATTCTGTATCTGAATTTTTTAATTTTCTCATTGTTTTTTTCTTGATCACTCTTGTCAGAGATCTGTTCTCTTTTTTTAAAGACTTTTTAAAACTTTATTTGACAGAGATAGAAAGAGAAGCACAAGCAGTGGGAGCGGGAGAAGGAGAAGCAGGACCCCCACTGAGCCAGGAGCCAAGGACCCCAGGATCATGACCTGAGCCAAAGGGAGACACTTAACTGACTGATCCACCCATGTGCCCCTGTTCTCCTTTATTAGTCTTTTCAGAGACAAAATTTGGTTGGGCCAATCTTTGCTATTGTCTTTTGCTCTCTATTTCATTTATTTCTGTCTTATCATAGTGATTTCTTTCTTGTTTCTTTGAATATAGTAATATAAGCCGTGCTTTGGCACAAAACAGAAAAATAGACCAATACAACAACATAAATACAGACCTGTGTGTATAAAAGAACCTAAAGTATGGCAAATCAAAGGAGAAAGGACAGTTATTTAGTTGATGATGTTGAAAACTCTGACTCATGACATGAACAAAAATAAGATCATATCCCTACCTCCTACCACATATGAAACTGTACTCTGGATAGAGGACAGAAATGTGGAAGATAAAACTATAATGTTAATAGAAGAAATTGTAAGAGGATATCTTTGTGACCAAAAGGCTTGGAATAACTTCTGAGATAAAACTTCAAGACTGTAACGTATATAGTAAAGAGTTGATTAATTTGATTGCATCAAAGTTAATGCTTGATGAGCGACACTACAGACAAAGGCAAGAGAGCATCTACAGATTGGAAGAGGATATTTGCAATGTTGAAACCAACAAGGGGGGACTCCTACGTGGCTCAGTCCATTGAGCATTCGCCTGTGGCTCAGGTCATGGTGCCAGGGTCTTAGGATCGAGCCCCGTGAGCCCCGTGAGCCCCGTGAGCCCCGTGAGCCCGGTGAGCCACGTATGCCCCGCATTGGGCTCCCTGCTTCTCAGGGAGCTTGCTTCTCCCTCTCCTGCCCTGCTTGTGCTCGCTCACTCTCTCAAATAAATAAAATCTTTTTAAAAATAATAAAAAGTAAATAGATCCGGTGGTTATCACACTGATATGAAAAGATTTAGTGTGCGGAGAGCAGTTTTTTCACATAACACAGAAGTTATGTAAGTTGTATCTTTGTTATCAGAGTCATGGGCGTCTACTGTTAGGTGCTGCTAAAAGGAGCACAATTGATTTTGCTTATTTTCTCAGTTGTTATTTCTCCCATTTTCTTTCTGCTTCCTCCCTCCCTCCTCCTCCCCTCCCTCCATTGCTCCTTCTCTCCCACCCTTTTTTCTTTCTCTTTCTACTTTCTCTCTGTAACTCTCTCTCCCCAATTTCTCTTTCTCCCCCATCTTTCTGTATTATTGGATTTTGATGTTAGCAACTAGCCACATGCTGGTTTTTGATGAGATTTCATTCTGAATTATTTCCTTTAAAAATATGAAAATGCAATAGTGGAATTATTTAATTAAGTCAGTTCATTAGAGTGTGCTGGTTATAAACCCTTGCAGCTTCAGAAAAAAATATGTTACTGAAAATATGTTCACACATGAGTATAAGTAACCTTTATTTTGAATATTTAGAATTTTTAGAGTTTCGATTAGGAAATTAACCAACAATTAATATTTCATTTACCACATGTGGAGTTTTAAAATTTTCAATGAAATCTATTTTAAAGCATTCTAAATACATCCTGATATTAAAAACCATTTTGAGAAGCTAACATATAAATAGATGTAATTTATACAAATATTTATTTCCAAATCTGTATTAGAGTTCTCCAGAGAAACAGAGCCTTTTTCCATGTATATGGAGAGGGAGGAAGAGAGAAAGAGAGAGGGGAAAAAGGAGGGATAGATTTATTATAAGGAATTGGCACAGGGAAATCAGGGATCTGTGGAGTGAGTCAGCAAGAAGACCTAGGAGAATTGATGGTGTATTTCCAGCCCAAAGACTGGCAGGCTTAAGACCCTCGAAGAGCTGCTGCTTCATTTTGAATCCGGAAATGATTCAAAAGGCAGAGGAACAGGTGATGCCCCAGTTCAAATGTAGTGGGGCAGAAAAGAATCCTCCCTTACCCAGCCTTTTTGTTCTATTCAGGCCTTCAGTGGATTTGGATGAGCCCCACCCACGTTAGGAAGAGCAACCAGCTTTAGTCAGACTACTAATTTAAATATCAATACCATCCCAAAGCGCCCTAAGGAAACACTCAGAATAATGTTTGGCTGAATAACCGATGGTCTGTGGCCCAGTAAAGTTGACACATTGAATTAACCATCACAAGTTTACCCCCATCAACTTGACACTCATACACTAAACCAGACTTAATCGCCAAATGAAGACATTAATGAGGTCAAGCTTCCACCTAACATACAGCTATCTTGCATACAACCAAAAATGCACTATCCACTTCCCCAGAAGGGAAGATAAAAATCCTTGAGAGATGTTAACTTTTCTCCTTGATATTCCATAACTTAAATCCTCTAATGTAAAATTAACCATATTGAAATACCTTGATATAAAGTTACATGATAAGAGGATAAAAGAGGGCAAAAGCAAAGATATAATTAGGTGATAGATAGATAGATAGATAGATAGATAGATAGATAGATAGAGATAGATAGATAGATAGATAGATAGATAGAGGCTATGAGAGAAACAGTAGACACCCACATATATTCATATCAAAATAAGGAGAAAATAGTGACAACGATTATAGGCCTCCTTTCTGTAAATAGTAACATGGTCATAGTTATATTTATAACCCCCTTCTTCCAATGCCCACTCTCTAGTTCCTTTGCCTTTAACAAGCATCTCAGCTGGTTGTGCTCCTTTACTGGTGGGGTAACTCAAACCTTCATTCCTGAAGAGTCTGGGCCATTAATAGTCCTGCCTGGATCAAGTTGCAGTTTTCCACTGACCTCAGTCATAGGGCACTGTAACGCAAAGAGATACCCGAAGGGGATCATCCATATGCCGACAGACTATTCCTTACTACCAGTGTGGGGTGGCAGTCCAATTTCCCCCTGGGTAGTCAGGATTGATCACACAGCCAGCACAGTAACTGTCTTCTTTGCCTGTTGAATCAGAGGCATGAGAAGCTCAAAGTGTCCAGGTGGCAGGCTCAACTTCCGGTTCAATGGACCCATTTTTGCGTTTCTTGGCAGAAGCATTTCTGCCTTTGGAACTAAGGCCTCTAGGCCAGCGGAGAATAAGGTTGCGGAAACAGGAAGCAAACATTTTTGCTAGTGGGTCACTAGGTGTAATAGTGAAGGGTGCCACTCTATTTCCAGCCCTTGATTCCTGGACCCATGAATTTTGGCAATGGGAGAAATAGCACTGAAGGCTGATACTGATTCAGAACACACAGCTTTCTGGAGAACCTTGCTCCAGCCCTGCAGGCTAGTGTCACGTAATTGGCCCCATAACTGAGCCTTCAAAAGGCCATTCCGTTGTTCCATGAAGCCAGCTGCTTTCAGATGGTAGGGAATTCTGTGAGCATGGGCCCATTGCTGCACTTTTTGTGAGTTCTTTGATAGAAACCAATGCTGTGTAGAATACCATGACGGTGGGTAAGGCATTCTGTAAATCCACAGATGGTGCTTCTGGCAGAAGCATTAAGTACAGGGAAGGCAACCCTGTATCCAGAGTAAGTGTATTTTCCAGTAACAACAAAATCTTGCCCCTTTCATAATGGAAGGGGACCAATATAATAGACCTGCTGCCAGGTTGCTGGCTGATCACACTGGGGAATGGTGCCACAATCAGGGATTCAGTGTTGGTGTCTGCTGCTTGCAGGTTGGGCACTCAGCAGTGGCCAGAGCCATGTTGGCCTTGATGAGTAGAAAGCCACACTCCAGAGCCTGTGCACAACCTCCATCCTTGCCATGATGGCCATTTTATTCTGAGCACCAAGGGGTGCTTGGTGAAAGAGACTGATAGCCACAGAACAGGTCATCTTATCTACTTGATTATTAAAACTCTCCTCTGTCGAGGTCACCCTTTGGTGAGCATTCTCATGAAACATGAATATCTTCTACACATTTTGCCCATTCAGAGAGGTCTGACTACATATGTCTTCCCAAAATGTCCTTGTCACCAGTTCTCCAATCATGTTTCGTCTAAGTCTCTTGATCATCCAGCAAATGATTGGCCACAGCCTATGGACTGATAGATAAGCACACAGCTGGGATTTCTCCTTCCTATCAAAGTGAATGATTCGGTGCACTGTCCTAACTTCTCCCCATGGGGAAGATGTCTCTTCACCACTGCCTTCACGGATGTCCTAGGCTCTCGTGCGTGCTGTTGCCTGTTGTGGAGAACCATCTGCAAACCAGGCCCAAGTCTTCTCTCCCTCTGTCAACTGATTGTAAGGAGCTCCCCATGAGGCTCTAGATGCAGGCTGGGAAAGAGAAGGCAGTATAGCATGAGTGGTGACCATGAACACTGGGGCTACTTCTTCATGTAACTTGCTTGTGCCTTCAGGGCCTGCCCGTATACAAAACACCATTTCCATGTGATATTGGAACAATGCTGTGCATCACCGACTTTATGGCATAGTGGGTCAGATACCACCTGGTTCGTGATGGGCACCTCATGTCACATGGTAACTTAGTGGCCTGTGGTTAAGCTTTCAGTCTCTGCTGAGGGCCAGTAGCAGGCCAAGAGCTGTTTCTCCAAAAGAGAGTAGTTGTTCCCAGAGGATGGTGGGACTTTGTTCTTAAATCCTAAGGGCTCACACTGCAGTTCATCTATAGGAACCTGGGGAAAGTTCAAAATGGCATCACTACCTGAAGTGTCACCTTAAGCACCATTGGGTGTGCAGGACCATATGGCCCAAGCGGCAGAGCAGATCTCATGGAAGCCTGCATCAGTTCCAGAACCTTCTTTTGTTCTGAGCTCCAGTCCAAACCATCAGCTTTTTTAAGGGTGCTAGGCGAATAAGCCAGAGTAACACACACAAATAAGGAACATGTTGCCTCCAAAAGCCAAAGAAGCCCACGAAGCACTGTGCCACATTTTTAGTTCTAGGAGGGGCCAGATGCAACAACTTATCCTTTCCCTTGGAAGGGCTATAACACCAGCTCCCTCCAAATTTCACTGAGGTAGAAGGTTCCTGAATTTTTGTCAGATTTACTTCCCACTTTGTGACACCATATGTCTTACCAATAAGTCTAGAGGCGTTGCTACTGCTTGCTCACTAGCTCCACTCAGCAAAACATCATCAATTTAATGAACCAATGTGATGCCTCGTGGAAGGAAAAGGTAATAAAGATACATGTGAACTAAATTAGGACATAGGGCTGGAGAGTTGAGATAACCCTAAAGTTGGAGAGTGAAGATGTGTTGCTGGCCTTGTGAGCTGGATGCAAACCACTTTGGGTGGTCCTTATTATCAGGTATTGGGGGGGGATTTTGCTGATCAATAGTTGCATACCAGGTACCAAGTGAACCAGGGGATTCCTCAAGCAATGAGTCTGCATCTGTTACAGCAGCTGCAACTGGAGTCACCATCTGGTTAAGCTTACTATAATCCACGGTCATTCTCCAAGACCCATCTGTCTTCTGTATAAGTCAAATAGGAGAATTGAATGGGGATGTGATGGGAATGACCACCCTTACACCTTTCCAGTCCTTGATGGTGACGTTGATCTCTGCCATCCCTCCAGGGAGGCAGTACTGCTTTAGATTTATTATTTACTATATTCCTAGGTAGGTGCAGCTCTAGTGGCTTCCATTTGACCTTTTCCACCCTAATAGCCCTCACTGCACAGGTCAGGGAAACAATATGTATGTATATTTCAATTATGTACTTAGCAACTGAGTATATAGATTCCAGTTATGAATTCCAGACTAAGGAAATAACCACGAGATGGATTTGGGGACCCACCAGGCACATTGTGAGATGGAACTGAGCTAAAACCCCATTGAGCACCTGACTTCCAGAAGCCCCTACTCAGCCTGGAGGTCCATAGTGAGGTTCTGGTGATCATAGTATCTCCCCTGACAGATAAATATCACAGTGACGTTTTGGATCTCCTGGAGTCAGGGTCAGATCAGAGCTAGTGTCCAGGAGTTCCCCCAAAGATGTGATCATTTCCTTTTACCCAATGCCATTATCCTGGGGAAAGGCTGGAGGTCCCTTAGGGGAAAGCTAAGAGAAAGATTAGCAGTATAAATTGTGTTCCTCAAGGAGACCTGGCCTCACCATTCCAACTTTCAGGATAATATTCCTTCCCCCATCAATGCTCTCACTTTAACAGTAGACACCTTGTGAGTGGCGAGTTCAACTTGTTTTATAAATCAACCAGTTGTAGAATGAGGTTCTGTGTTTGATTTTCAGCCATCTCGGCCATGTGGCTACAGAAGAGAAGGGTCTCCAGGGCACACATAGAAGCTTTCAGGTCACTTATATGGCTCTTGCACTGGGAATTCAAATATTTGGGCTTATCTTCCACTCTCTCCCCCAGCCAACTTTGTCTAGCAACATTAGAAGCACCAGCCAATCTCATTATATTTGTTAATTTGACCAAAAAATGTTTAAAAGTAAATACACAGTCACCCAGATCCTTGCTTCTTATAAGTGGTTTCTTAGGAGTATTACATGGTGATATTTTGTGTATCTCTTTAAGTTCCTGCCATGGACTATCCATTCTGTCTGTACTCCAGAGAGTCATTAGTGTCTTTATATGTAATCAGATTAGCGATCCAGTTCCAGAAACAACGGGACCAATTCAGAAAACTCATCCTTAAAATTCCATTCCTCTAGAAAACTCATCCTTAAAATTCCATTCCTCTAGAACCACTTTCAGTACCCATATCTGTATTAGTCAGGGTTCTCCAGGGAAAGACAACCGATAGGATGCAAATACAGAGATAATGAGATTTATTATAAGGAATTGGTTTATACGATTATAGAGGCGGACAAGCCCGAAGACTTGCAGGATGACTTGGCAAGTGGGAGACCCAGGAGAACTGACGGTGTAGTTCTAGTCCAAAGGTCAACACAACCAGGAAGAGTCATTGTTTGATTTGAGTCTGAAGCTAGGAAAACGCAGGTATCTCAGTTCAAAGGCAGGCAGAAAGAATTCTCTGGGGAGAATCAGCCTTTGTGTTCTGTTCAAGCCTTCAACTGACTGGCTGAGGCCCACACACATTCGAATCAATCTGCTTTCCCTAGTCTAGTGGCTTAAATGTCAATCTCAGCAAAATGACCCCAAGAATAATGTTTGACCAAATATCTGGGCAACCCATGGTCCAGCAAAGTTGACACATAAAATTAACCATCACAGTATCATAATGGACAACTTTTGGAGTAAAGCTGCAATGTCATCATATTTTCAAGATCAACTCCGGGTCCATGAATGATGTTTTCATCATGAGGATCATCTCACGTTTGGATTTGGGTGCCCAACAAGCTCTTATCCCTCAGCCTAAATGTCTGATTTTCATGGAAAATTATTGAGAGAAGCAACAATGCAAAGCAGATGTTTCCAGGTTAAAAATCCAAGCAAATATTTCATGAATTATCTTTTTTAAAAAAGATTTTATTGGGCACCTGGGTGGCTCAGAGGGTTAAGCCTCTGCCTTCAACTCAGGTCATGATCTCAGGGTCCTGGATTGGAGGCCCGCATCAGGCTCTCTGCTCAGCAGTGAGCCTGCTTCCCCCTCTCTCTCTGCCTACTTGTGATCTCTCTCTCTCTGTCAAATAAATAAATAAAATCTTTTTTGATTTTATTTATTTATTTGACAGAGAGCGAGACAGCAAGAGAGGGAACACAAGCAGGGGGAAGCTGGAGAAGGAGAAGCAGGCTTCCCGCTTCTGATCAGGAAGCTGGATGCCGGGCTTGATCCCAGGACCCTGGAATCATCACCCAAGCCGAAGGCAGACACTTAACCGACCGAGTCACCCAGGTGCCCCAAGAATTATCTTTTTTTTTTTTTTTAAAGATTTTATTTATTTATTTGACAGAGAGAAACACAGCCAGAGAGGGAACACAAGAAGGGAGAGGGAGAGAGGGAGAAGCAGGCTTCCCGCCGAGCAGGGAGCCCGATGTGGGGCTCGATCCCGGGTCTCCAGGATCATGACCTGAGCCGAAGGCAGTCGCCCAACCAACTGAGCCACCCAGGCGCCCCGCAAGAATTATCTTTTATTTTGGAACAGTCTCAAAGTTAAAGAGAAGTTGCAAGAACAGTATAGAGAACTTATTTTCCTGAAACACTTGAAAGGAAGTTGCAAACACAGTTGCAGACCCATTACTTCTGAACATTGTAGTGGGCTTTTCTACAAATAAGGACATTCTCTTACATGATCACGATACAACTATCAAGTTAATATGTCACTACCACCTAATCTTCATATTTCATTCAAGTTTCACCGATTTTCCTGATAATGTCCTATAATTTTATAGCAAAAGGACCAAATCCAGGATGATGCATTGCATTTTTTTTAAAGATTTTATTTATTTGACAGAGAGAAACACAGCCAGAGAGGGAACACAAGCAACGGGAGTGAGAGAGGGAGAAGCAGGCTTCCTGCCGAGCTGGCAGCCAGATGCAGGGCTCAATCCAGAACCCTGAGATCATGACCTGAGCCTAAGGCAGAGGCTTAACCACTGAGCCACCCAAGTGCCCCATGCATTGCATTTTTTAATGAATATTTTAAAACAAAGAAATTTGTGTGGTGAGACCACAGTGATAAGAAGATTTATAAAGGCTTTGCATCTAGAGTTTGTTCTGAAAATCCTGAGATTCTAGTAATACATTGTTTTATTTATTATTTTATACAGGCAGACCCTTATCTGTTGTAAGAGTTTGCCTTTTAATCTGATCTCCATGGGAAATTGTACTATTGGTATGATGGGTCTAATTAAAATACAAGGCACTAACATCCCACCTGTTTTCATCTTTGTTTTAAGACAAAGGATCAGAACATCCCTTTGTGCTGTTTCATAAGTGTGTGAGCTGATCGAAAGGAAAATATTTTCCACAGTTTGTAAGCAAAAAATTAAACTGAGTTTTTTTTTTTTACCATGAACCATACTTACCTAGTAGATTTGTGAAAAAAAAAAAAAAGATCAGCTGACTTTTTTGGGTCCCTTAATATACTTCATAGAAATTCAGAAGGACCATGTGAAAATAGATTAATGTGCACTGACAAAGAGTAGAGGGTTCAAGGCAAAAATTCAACTTTGGAAAAGTGAGGTTAAAAAAATCATTCCCTGGTAGTGTTACTATTATAATTCAAATAATAAAGAAAAAAATTTTTAAAACAGAGTAACATTTGTGAATAACTTGAAGAAAAGAACCATTATTTAAAAACTATTAAAATGTTCAATTGGATTTAAATGATTTCAAGAATGAAATAGAAATTCTGGCTAATAGAGAAAAAGTCTCCTTTTCCATTAAATACCTGCACCTACTTGAGAAAAAAAAAAGCATTTCTCTAAAATAAAATAAAATAGAGGACTTCAAGTTTCCATCTCTAGTGGTATACAGCCCAGGACAAAAAAAAATGCAAAAAAAGCATTTCTCATTAGTAGCAACAATCTGGATTTTGAAGAGGTCATTAGTAGAAAGTCCTGATCAGGAATTGTGTACATATTTGAGCATAAAACCTTATTTAAAATGCATTTTCACAGAAGAGGCTAGACTATATCATTAGGAATGTGAAAATACTTACATATTTGGGTTTTTTTTAAAAGACTTTACTTATTTATTTGACTGAGAGAAACACAGCTAGAAAGGGAATACAAGCAGGGGGAGTGAGAGAGGGAGAAGCAGGCCTCCCATGGAGCAGGGAGCCCAATGCAGGACTCGATCCCGGGACTGCCACCCAGGCGCCCCAATACTTAGATATTTGTATCAATTGGAGATTTACTACCTTCTCTAATACTGCGTATTTTCTTTTTTGTCATAGCTATATATATGTTTATTTATTTAAAGATTTATTTTTTTCCTCTTTTTTTAAACTTTATTTAAATTCAATTAGTTAATGTATAGTGTATGGTTAGGTTAAACGTCTGCCTTCGGCTCAGGTCAAGATCCCAGGCTCCTGGGATCTAGTCCCGCATCGAGCTCCTTGCTCAGTCAGGAGTTTGCTTCTCCCTCTGCCTGTTTCTCCCTATGCTTGCCACTTCCCCACTAGTGTTCTATTTCTCTGACAAATAAATAAGTAAAAATCTTAAAAAAAAAAAGGTAGAGTTCAGTTATTCATGTTTGCATATAACACCCAGTGCTCATTCCATTAAGTGTCCTTAATGCCCATCACCCAGTTACCCCATCCCCCCACCCACCTCCCCTCCAGCAACCCTCAGTCTGTTTCCTATAGTTAAGAGTCTCTTATTGTTTGTCTCCCTCTGATTTCATCTTATTTTATTTTTCCCTTCCTTCCCCTATGATCCTGTTTTGTTTCTTAAATTCTACATGTGAGCAAAACCATGATAATTGTCTTTCTCTGACTGACTTATTTTGCTTAACATAGTACCCTCCAGTTTCATTCACATTGATGATGTAAATGGTAAGATTTCATCCCTTTTGGTGGCTGAGTAACATTCCATTATATATATATATATATCTCAATTCTTCTTTATCCACTCATCTGTCAACAGACATCCAGGCTCTTTCCACAGTTTGGCTATTGTGGACATTGCTGCTATAAACATTGGGGTGCAGGTGCCCCTTCAGATCACTACATTTTATCTTTGGGGTAAATACCTAGTAGTGCAATTGCTGGGTTGTAGGGTAACTCTATTTTTACCTTCTTGGGGAACCTCCATACTGTTTTCCAGAGTGGCTGTACCAGTTTGCATTCCCACCAACAGTGTAGGAGGCTTCCCCTTTCCCTGCATCCTCACCAACATCTGTTGTTTCCTGACTTGTTAATTTTAGCCATTCTGACTGGTGTGAGGTGGTATCTCACTGTGGTTTTGATTTGTATTTCCCTGATGCTGAGGATGTTGAGCATTTTTCATGTGTCTGTTGGCCATTTGGGTGTCTTTTTTGGAGAAATATCTGTTCCTGTTTTCTACCCATTTCTTGACTGGATTTTTGTTTTTTGGGTGTTGAGTTTGATAAGTTCTTTATAGATTTTGGATAATAACCCTCTATCTGGTAAGACATTTGCAAATATCTTCTCCCACCTTTTGGTTTTGTCGACTATTTCTTTTGCTGTGCAAAAGCTTTTTATCTTGAAGTCCCAGTAGCTCATTTTTGCTTTTGCTTTCCTTGCCTTTGGAGATGTGTCTAAACAAGAAGTTGCTGTGGCTGAGATCGAAGAGGTTGCTGCCTTTGTTCTCCTCTAGGATTTTGATGGATTCCTGTCTTACATTGAGGTCATTCATCCATTTTGAGTCTATTTTGTGTGTGGTATAAGAAAATGGTCCAGTTTCATTCTTCTGCATGTGGCTGTCCAATTTTCCCAACACCATTTGTTGAAGAGACTCTCTTTTTTCCATTGGATATTCTTTCCTGCTTTGTTGAAGATTAGTTGACCATAAAGTTGAAGGTCCATTTCTAAGTTCTCTATTCTGTTCTGTTGATCTATGTGTCTGTTTTTGTGCCAGTTCCATACCATCTTGAGACAGAAGAAAGAGCAATTAAGGAATTCATCCCGTTTACAATTATACCAAAACCCATAAGATACCTAGGAATAAACTTCTTATGAAAGAAATTGAAGAAGACACAAAGAAATGGAAAAACATTCCATGCTCATGGATTGAAAGAGCAAATACTGTAAAATGTCTACACTACCCAAAGCAATCTATACATTCAAAGCGATCCCTATCAAAATACCATCTACTGGGGAGCCTGGGTGGCTCAGTTGGTTAAGCGACTGCCTTCGGCTCAGGTCATGATCCTGGAAGCCCAGGATCGAGCTCCACATCGGGCTCCCTGCTCGGTGGGAAGCCTGCTTCTCCCTCTCTCACTCTCCTTGCTTGTGTTCCCTTTCTGGCTGTATTTCTCTTTGTCAAATAAAAAAAATACCATCTACTTTTTTCACAGAAATGGAACAAATAATCCTAAATCATTTGCCAACAAAATTACCTAGCCAAGAATTGGTGGAGGCAAGATCTACAGTCAGGCAGTTCAGCAGCTCCTGGGGCGGGGAGTGGCTCCTCCTCTGAGTACCTCTTTATATGCCTGCTCTTTCTGGGCCCCTTTATGCCCCCTTTGAGCCTCAGGTTTTCATCTGCACTGCTTGGTTGTGAGAGGAAACTGGGGCTGTCACAGGCCAAGCTACAGGTTGAACAGATGACCACATAAGCCACACAACAGGCTGAGCTGGGGACCCTGAGGTCTACAGTCAGGGGAAGCAAAGAGTAATGGAGGCACCAGCCCCTAGTCCAGCCTGACCCTAATCTCTGATCTAGAGAAAAGGTCTGGCCTTTTGTTTATTCCTCTATCCAGACCTGATCAAAGGATGACAAAAGGGATAACATTATTGGGGGGGCAGGCAGGAAGGTGCTAGAAGAGAGGTTCTTAGAAGAGAATGAGGCCTGAATACCAGGTAAAAGGCGGGAAAGGGTTCAATCCCAGCAGCACCTTGGGACACTAGTTGAGGAGAAGTCATCCTTTGAGCCCCTCTAGCCAACCTCAACTCCCTATCCCTCTGCACCTGGCCCTTCCTCTCAGAGCAATGCAGACTCTTGGCCCTGCCTCAAGTCCCCATCTATAGCTCCATTTCCCACCTGCCCCTCTCATGACTTCAGACCACCCCTTAACTCTCCCAAGTTCCTATATACATCCTGCAAGGTCCAGATCTAATCCCATACCCTCTAGAAAACCTTCTAGTGTTTAAATTAAATTTCATCTCTTGATAAACTGAATGACTGAGTCCCTCCTTTTCCCATTTGCCATTCTCAGGGAATCACGCTAATATTTCAATGTAAAACGTTTTGTTTGTGTGTGTCCTGGTAAAATATACTGTTGTGTTCACATGTATTTGTAATGCATTGTGAAAATTAATAAAGGGAAACCTCACTAAAGTGGAATTGGGAAGGCAGAAGGGGGAGCCGTTCTATTCAACATCATTCATAAGAAGAACTGTCAATTATGGACCCCAACAGAAGAATTGTCAACAGAAAAAAAACATCAGTTATAGGCCCAAAAGGAAAAGATTTACATTGCATCTCCTGCAAGAAACTGACTACCGCTACAACTCACCTAATGAGAAGCTGTCAGCACCTTGAACTCTTGCTTTTCTCCAGTGGCCTTTCATTCAAAACAGCCCCTTCCACTGGAATTAAATAAACAAGAACAAACATACAAACAAAAACAACCCCTTCCAAGAACTTCCTCCTTCTTATCCATAAAATAGCTTCTCTCCTTTGTTTGTTGGACTTGCCTGTGGTTTTCTGTAGCTTGCATGTCCCAAACTACAATTCTGTTATTCCTGAATAAATCCGTCTTGCTGGTAAAGTAACTGGCTGTTTTAAGTTAACAGTATCTAAGGATTTTATGTCATATATTTCATTCTGTTTCCTACTTGTTTCCATAAAGATATGTGCCTTCTAATTTTTTAGCTTTTTCTTTTGTAATAATTTCATACATAAAATGTTAGAAATCTAGGGGTGCCTGGGTGGCTCAGTCGGTTAAGGGCCTGACTCGACTGTGGCTCAGGTCATGCATGATATCAGGGTTCTAAGATGGAGCCCCATGCTGGGCTCTGCACTGGGCGTGGAGCCTGCTTAAAATTCTTTCTCTCCCTTGCCCTCTGCCCCCACTCCCTCTCTAAAAAGAAAAAAAGTTATAAAACTAGTACAAAGAATTCTCATTTTTCACCCAGCTTCCACAAATGTTACCATTTTACACAATTAGGGTAGAATTATTGAAACCAGGAAATTAACAGTGATACAATACTATTAAATTAATCTCTTCAAATTTCACTTTGAACTTTAGTCAGAGTTTACCAGTTTTTCCCCAATTGTCTTTTCTCTGTTCTAGGATTCTTCCATTACAATTAGTTATCACGTCTCCTTAGTCTCCTCCTGTCTGTGACAGTTCCTCAGTCTTTCCTTATCTTTCATAACCCTAACACTCTTGAAGAGTATTGGTCAGTTATTTTGTAGCTATCCCTCAATTAGGTTTTTCTGATGTCCCCTCATGATTAGATACAAGTTATATATTTTTTTTCAAAAACACTGTTGGTAGGAAAGCAAACAGGTGTAGCCACTCTGGAAAAGAGTATGGAGGTTCCTCAAAAAGTTAAAAAAAGAACCAGCATCACCTGGGTGGCTCAGTCTGTTAAGCGTCTGCCTTCGGCTCAGGTCATGAGCCCGGAGTGCCGGGATTGAGCCCCGCATGGGGCTCCCTGCTCGGCGGGAAGCCTGCTTCTCCCTCTCTCACTCCCCTTGCCTGTGTTCCCTCTCTAGCTGTGTTTCTCTCTGTCAAATAAATAAATAAAATCTTTAAAAGAATATAACTACCCTAGATCCAGCAATTGCACTACTAGGTATTTACTCAAAGGATAAAAAAAATACTAATTTGAAAGGGTACATGCACCCTGATGTTTGTAGCAGCATTGTCAATAGCCAAACTATGGAGAGAGCCCAGATGTCCATCGACTGATGAATGGATAAAGAAGATGTGGTGGTGGTGGTGGTGGTGGTGGTGGTGGTGGTGGTGGTGTGTGTGTGTGTGTGTGTATTACTTGGCCATCAAAAAGAATGAAATCTTGTAATTTGCAACAACATGGATGGAGCTAGAGAGTATTATGCTAAGCAAAATAAGTCAGAGAAACATAAATACCATATCATTTCACTCATTTGCGGAATTTAAGAAAGCAAACAAATGAACATAGGGGGGAGAAAAGAGAAGAAAACCAAGAAACAGACTGTTAACTATAGAGAACAAACTGGTGGTTATCAGAAGGGAAGTGGGTGGGGAGATGGGCCAAGTGGGTCATGGGGATTAAGAAGGGCACTTGTGATGAGCACCAGGTGTTGTATGAAAGTGCTGAATCACTGAATTCTATACCTAAAACTAATGTAACACTGTATGTTAAGTAACTGGAATTTAAATAAGATCTTGGGGGTGGGGCAAGGAATACCATAAAAGTTAGTCACCCTTCTCAGTCCATTGGAACAGGAAGTATATGCTATCCATATGTCTTATTTTGGGTGATGTTAAACTTTATCATTTGGTTAAGGTGGTGTTCACCATTGTAAAGTAGTAATTAGTTAACTAACTCTTGAGAAGATAAAGTATTTATGTAAATATCTTATTTTTCATCAAGATTTCACCCACTAATTTTAGCATCCTCTGATTTGTCCCTGATACAATTGTTACCATGGCATTTACCAAATGGTGATTTTTTTATTTCAACCATTCCTTCTACATTTATTAAGACTTTATTAGACTTCTACTGTGATGAGATGCTGCCTTCTCCCCTCTTCATTTGTTCACTCACTCATTTATGTGGTCATTTGTTTGTTTCCTTTTTAGAGAGGGAAAGGGAGGAGAGGCAGAGGGAGAGAATTGTAAGCAGGCTCCGCTCCCAACATGGACAGAGCCTGACATGGAGCTTGACCTCACAACCCTGAGATTGTGGCAAGAGTCAGATGCTCAAAGGACAGAGCCACCCAGGCGCCCCCATGGGTTTATTTCCATATGGACTCACGAAGTTTTATTTTATTTTATGGATTATAATTCATTCATCCGTTATTTATTTTATTGCTCGAATTGTTCCAGATTTGGACATTAGGAAATCAAGTTGGCTTCTTTGTGTGTCTGATGTTTCTTTCATTTTTTAAGCCCTTCTTAGTTCTCTAGTCCCAGTCCTGGAATCAGCCATTTCTCCCAAGGAGCAATAATATGTTTAGATAGATAGATGATAGATAGATAGATAGATAGATAGATAGATAGATAGATGATATAGATGATAGATAGATGATATATATTTAATGTATCAGAAATATGTTTATATATATCAGCTTTTTTTAAAGTCTATTTATTTATTTATTTATTAGGCCCTTTGTTCTATTATTATAATGTATAACCTTAATCAGTTTCCTGATGTTGAACCACTCTTGCAATCCTGGGATAAATCCCACTGATTATAGTGTCTAATCTTTTTAATACACTGTTAGGTTGGGTTTGCTAGTATTTTGTTGAGGGTTTTCGTGTCTACGTTCATAAGGGAAATTGACCTATAATTTTCTTTTCTCGTGATGTCTTTATCTGATTTTGGTAGGGTCAAACTTTTCTTTTTTTCCATTCCCCCACCCACCTCCCATCTCATAACCATCAGTTTGTTCTCTATAGTTAAGAGTCTGTTTCTTCAGTGTGGAGATTCCTTTAAAAATTAAAGAGGGGCACCTGGGTAGCTCAGTTGGTTGGGCGACTGCCTTCGGCTCGGGTCATGATCCCGGAGACCCGGGATCGAGCCCCACATCCCACATCGGGCTCCCTGCTTGGCAGGAAGCCTAAAAAAAAAAAAAAAAAAAAAAA
>PITA01006569.1:0-82985 GCA_004023965.1 Spilogale gracilis
ACCCTCCAATTTGTTTCTACCTTTTTGCCGATGTTCTTTGTCTCTCGTGGCGGTCCAGAAGTGGGAAATATCACATTTCAGGCTGGTTTCATGGGTGTTCACGGTGGTCTTGTAGTGGTTTTTTTGTTGGAATTCAGCTCTCTTCAGGGAACTCCCTGAAATGCGGTCACCTGGCCTTCCGCCATCTTGACCCTTCCTGTATTTTAAGTGCTTTATAATTATTAAATCGCTTACTTTTTAAAAAAGATTTTATTTATTTATTTATTTGTTTGTTTGTTTGTTTATTTATTTATTATTTGACACAGTGAGAGAGAGAGAGAACACAAGTATGCAGAGCGGCAGGTAGAGGAAGAAGGAGAAACAGACTTCCTGTTCAGCAAGGAGCCGGATGTGCAGCTCGATCCCAGGACCGTGCAATCATGACCTGAGCTGAAGGCAGATGACTAACCTTCTGAGCCACTGAGGTGCCCCTAAATTACTTACTTCTCACAATATGGAATTATAACTGTTCCCATGAGTAAAATGAGGCACAGAGTGGTTAACTTAGCAAGGGTCCACAGAGCCAGAATGTGAATCCCAACAATTTAGATCTAAAGACTACACTACCAGTGACTATACCAAGTAATAAACAGATTGTAATCACTTAAATGCACCCACCCCCAAATTATACTTAAGAATCTATTTTAGAAGTGATGCACAAGACCAACAAACCCTTTTCTGTTTTGTGATATGAATTCCTATTGTGCTTGGATGGTTCAGCGATACATGTGGAACCAACATGGACCAGCAGTTATTCAGCTATAACGTGGGAAGGGATCCAAGAGACTCACCCCAATTTGCTGGAGTGCTGCAGAGTGTCATTCACCCAGCTAGGAAGAGAAAATACACACTACTAGGACCAGCTTCAAAATGAAAAACAGCATGCTTTAAATTGTAATTTCTCTAGAGACAACACTTTCTCCTCTATTCAAAACTGCTGACAAAAGTTACCTCTTTTGTCACTGAGTGATTTCAACTACAACTTGTCAATAGCTGGAGAGTGAGCTGGGCCTCACCTTAACAACCTGCCTCTAGCACTGCTCCTGTTGGCAATTACTCTTGGCAAACACTGACGGCAATACGGTTCCCACTTGGCCCAAAAAGACAGAGGGAGGAATAAAGCTAAGGTGCCCTCCATAAATATGCCTTTTGGATTTGGTTACGAGTTCCAGGAAGAGCTCTTTGGTTGCTCCATGGTGTTAAAGATACAATGCCAGAAAGATGACAGCTTAGTAGAGTGGTAAGATGCAGAGTAATAAGGACATACTTGGAAACCAGTTCTAAGAGCTAAACAATCTTATCTAAAAGCACAGAAGGATTTTTTTGTATCCTAAATAACTCAGTAACATCAACACTTAGTTCTCACTGCCTCCAAGAAATTATTCCTGATCCACCAAAGTTACTCTAGATGCACTCAAAGAACCTTCCATTCACTCTTACCCTGGTACATTGTACATTACTATGTCACCTACAATTACCTGCTGACTTAGTCATTTCATCACTGAGCTTCTTCCCCTGTGAGGTCCCTAGCAATAAACACTGGGCCTTGTCCTCATGTATCCTGTATTCCTGACACATTAATAGACACTCAATAACTTTTTTGAATTAATGAATGAATGAATGCATACCAAACCAGCTGGCAGGTGCTAAACCAACCTGATCCTGAGATCCAAAGAGAGTGTGAGCTGGAGTCAACGTCTGAAGAATTCAGGACCACTCAAAGCCAGCACAAAATATTTGGAAATGGGAGAATAAAAAGGTAGATGTTTGTCCCATGCTGGTGCTTCTGGAAGAATGTGAAAGGATGATTATTAATAAGGAAAAATGGAAAATGCTACCAGGGGAAAAAAGGTGAATAGTGAGAAATGACAATTCTGACTTTTAACTTATAGTATAGGTTAAGATGTAAAGGAAATGCATGTAGTTGGACACTTTGGTGAGATCTGGTCTCACTTTATTTCTACTTTATATTCTGTTTTACGTATTTGCCTACATTTGATTTTATGAACTCTTTACCTGAAACCAAATACCTACATGGAAAGTATTAAAATCTGTATTTAACTGAGTTCGGTGTGTCTTGTGAATTTGGGAGAGAGAAAAAAGCAGAAAGTCTAAGCAATATTTCTATAGATAAACAATTTTACAGTCTCAAATGAACTTCACCAAATAACCACTTACACATTTTATCATTTTTAATCTGCTTTTACTTTACAAGAGTAAAACCAAATGGTTCTCCTAGTATAGTAACTGACCAGTTGTAAAATAATTTCAACTACACATCCTGAAATAAAGAACTTGAAAGAACGAGGGGAAATATAGACAAAAAGAGAACAAACAAAAAACAAAAAGCATTTACTCCATGACACACACCATCAGCTAACCCAAAATATCCAAAGATTTGTGTACTGCTGCCATATTCCAGAGTCAGAAATAACTACTCAAGCTCTGTGACCATTTTACCCATGTTCATCAATAACTATCGTCATAATGTGACAATGCTGAGAGGGCTATTCCCACATCACTGACCACCATCACCAGTGACAAATACTTATACTTGGGAAACAAACAACAACAGAAATAAGATGTTCTTCTAAAGCACTAAACATGAAAAATGAACAGAAGGGTATTTCAGAGGTATTCATTCATTCATTTACATCTTCATTCAAATCACCAGGGTTTCTTAAAGTCCCAGTAAGCATCAGGCATTCTGTTGGTTTCTGGAGGTGTATATATATATATATATATATATATATATATATATATATATATATATATATATATATATATGTCTCTTGTGTGCAGAGTTCACAATCTACTGAAGAGGGGGGAAAATCTATAGGCAAATAATTTGAATACAGCTTAAACAAATACATGCACTACTGTAGTGAGTGGAGTGGTACAGAGGTTTGTTCAGGAAAAAACATCCTGAAGGAAGAAGTGACACATCAACTACATTATACAAGACACAGGAACTTGGAAGTGTGTCTGCTTCTGTTTTTGAGGAACAGGAATTATGTGGCAGGGGTAGTGAAGGAAGAAGGAGGCAGGACATAGGAAGAAAGAGCATGAATAAATGTCTGAAGGCAGAAAGCACATATTATAAATGAACAGTTGAGTATGCCTCAAACTAAACTTATGAAGTAAGAATGGTAAGAAGTGGAGCATCACAAATAAGCAAGGCTGACGGTAAAATGCCTTTTATGCCACGATAAGAAACTTGGACTTTTTCCCATAAGCAATGTAGAGCTAATAGGTCTTAAACAGGAAAGTGAGGTGGTCATAGCTGAGCTTCTTGACTGATGGTCTCCAATAGTACAAGTCTTGCATATGTCATTACAGCACCAGGTCAACATGTGATCAAGCTTGTAAGGAAAAGCAAGACAGGGTTCAAAATAGGAGTGTCCTAGGTAGTGAGCAGAGTCTTGATTAAATCCATAAGGTTCAAGGGAATAGACAGAACCCTGCTTAGGATAAGGACTTCTAGAAGATGTGTGCAGCAACCTCAATTGCCAGGAATTAGGCACTCTTACATCAACACCACTGGGATAGTTTTTTGGTTAGATGATGGTATTATACAATTTATAATTACATAACAAATCCTTTAAAAACATTCATACCCCCTGAGCTAGTAATTATGCATCCAGAATGATAGCTTAAAGAATAATCTCAATTTAGAGAAGTATTTATAAACAAAGTTATTAATCACAGCAATTTTATGGTAGCAAATACTTCAAAAACAAATGTCTAACAATAGGGGAAAACTGAATAAACTATAATGGGTTTATTCAATGAATTCATTATAAACTCATTGCAAGTATAATTTTAATATTATTAAAAAAGCTTCCTTTGTAATAAGTGGGGGAAAAGCAAGATACAAAATTGTATAAAATATGGTCAAGTCTAAAAAACCTACACATAAAATGTGAGCAGACCAGGTATACAAAAAAAGGTTAGAGTAATTTTAAGTTGTGGGATTATAGGTGCTTTAATTATAATTTTGTATTTCCCAGATTTTCCATGTTGTTGTTGTATTTTGCTATTTCACTATTGGCAAATAAAATAATATTTAATTTTAAAACATTATTTTGGGCTCCTGATACCAACCAAGATAGAATAGTTCCACCATGCCTTCTCTTTCCCCACCAATAATTATAACTAAAAAACACTGAACAAAACACAAAATGCAACTACTTGAAAACTCTGAGAAATAAACAAGAGCAGATGATTTAGGGAGAGAAGTCAAAAGTTAAGGAATAACCACTATAATGGTGCTTTCTAGATTTTTATTCCCTGCTTTGACCCAAGGCTGGGTCTGGGTCCCTGAAATCCATAGTGGAAATAGATGGCAGAGAACTCCAAGAGAAGGCCTCTCTTTTTCTCTCCAGATGACCGGAAAAGGGACCTCTGTGAACAGAAGAGTGTGGAGGGAATCCTTCCTTTTTCCCTTTTCCAGTCCTGCTCAGAGACCACTTCCAATCAGAATCCTACACGACTACCACAGCTGTGACACAGGCATTTAAAATCTGTAAAGAAAACATATCTCTTGATTCAAAGGAATGGAGCTAATGAACACAAGTGATCTGAAGAATGTGAGGATACCAGCATTTTTCTTTCTGTCTTTGTCTTCCCCCAAACTTCCCACCCCACTCCTCCATTGCTCAATCCCAAAGGCAGCCCAGATAGGCAGAACTATAAAACATATAGAGTGATAACTGAAACACTAGACATTTTAACAAAAAAGAAACAGGGAAACAGAGTACTACGACTCCAAAAGTACTGGAGAAAATCCAATGAGGAAAAACTGGAGAAGAGATCCTCTAATGGGGTATGTCAATAATCCAAATCCCAGGTCCACCTCAATCTGCACTTTCATGACACAGACACAAAGAAATATAACAAAAATTTTGAGAACTAAGCTATGATCAAAACCACCACCCAAGTCTCAAATTCCCCAGAGTGGGGAATGTACAAAATGGACACCAAAGAGCACAGCAAAGGCTTGGAAAACAGAAAAAACATTGAGCAAATACCCACTGAAGTGGTACAAACCTAAATGGGTTCACTGTCAGCTAAAACAAAAGAAACAAAAGAAGTCAAAAATCTCAAGAGGACTTTAATATGACTCAGAGTCTCATAAAGTAATATTCCAGAAGTCCACAATATAATCCAAACTTACTCAAAATATGAAACGCCAGGAAATTCTAACCAATTCATAAAGAAGAGAACAAACAATAGGGGGCCAGCCCAAGATGACCATGATCTTGAAATTAATATAGATTTTTTTAAAGAGCCAATTATAACTGTGGTAAATATGAGCACACACTTGAACCAAAAGAGCAAGTTCTCCCCAAAGATTAAGAAACTATAAAAAAGAAAGAGCACATTCACCAGTTTTTTTTTTCTTATCTCCTTATGTTTACCCAAGAGCCAAACAAAAAAAGTTTTTTAACATACACACACAAAAAAAACCCTGAAATTTAAATTTCTGAAATTTAAAAATTTAGTATACTGTCTAAATAGCAGAATCAAACTGAAAAAGGAAATGGTCAGTGAACTTGAAGACAGAGTATAGAAACTGTCCTCTCTGTTCTTCAGATTGGATTTTTTCTTTTAAAGAACAGAATCTCAGAGATATGTTGAACAATATCAAAAGGACGAACATTTGCGTTATGGGACACCTAGAGGGAGAAAAGAATGACAATGGTGCAGAAAAAAAATAGTGGAAGAAATAATGGCCAAATTTGGTAAAACACATTAATTTACAGATTCACAAAGCCCAGTGAACATCAAATAATATAAATTCAAATAAAACCATAAATGAAACAGACAATTCCTTGAAACACACAAAAAACCAAACTGAAAAAAACCTGAAGAAGCCTACGACTTCTTTTAAAATTAAATTCATAATCACAATCCTTCCGACAAAGAAAACTCCAGGCCCAGATGGTTTCACTGGGAAATTCTATCAAATACTCCAGGAAGAAGTCATAACAACTCCACAAAATTTCTTTTAGAAACTAGAAGAGGAAAGAACACCTCCCATCTCGTTATAGGAGTCTGACATTACTCAGAAACTGAAACCTGAGACATGCAAACAAAGTACAGATATTCTTCATGAATAGAGATGTAAAATCAAAAAATATTAGATTATATGTGTGTGCATGTACACACAAACACACAAATAAACCCCAAATAGACATATATTATTTCATAATTAACTGGGGTTTCTTACAACAACACAAATCTACTTCAACATTTTAAAAATAAATGTAATGTACCAGATTCACAGAGTAGTGAAGAAAACTCAGAGGTTCACATCAATAGATACAGAAAAAAATCTGAACTGAATACCCACTCACAATTAAGAAAAAAATATTAGCATTTAGGGTCCCTGGGTGGCTCAGTGGGTTAAAGCCTCTGCCTTCAGCTTACGTCATGATTTCAGGGTCCTGGGATGGAGGCCCACATGGCATTGGGCTCTCTGCTCAGCCGGGAGCCTGCTTCCTCCTCTCTTTTTCTGCCTGCCTCTCTACCTGCTTGTGATCTCTCTGTCAATAAATAAAATCTTTTAAAATAAAAAAATATATTAGCAGGTTAATATGAATAAAAGGGAATTCTCTAAATCTAACAAAGAGCGTGCACACACTCACACACACACAAATCTACTGCTAACATCAATCTTCACTAAGATACTGGATGCTTTCACCTAAAATTGAGAAAAATGTAGAGATAACTGCTCTCACCATTTGTGTTTAAGATCTCATTCAGAGTGCTAACCAGTGCAATAAGATGAAAACAAGAAAAGGCATACAGTTGGAAAGGAAGAAATAAAACTGTTCCTATCTATAGATGACATGATTGCTTAAGTTGAAAATCTCAAGAAATCCTCAGAATCGGCTTTTAAAATTAATGAGTTTTAATAAGGTCATCAGAAAGAAGGTAGAAATGCACAAATTAGTGATATTACTATAACTAACAATGAGCAACTGGAACAAAAAAAATTTAAGCGACATAATAGCACTCCCCACAAAATATTTAGAAGAGTGAAAATTTAACAAAATATGCAATATCTGTATGTTGAAAATTACAAATCACTAATGAAAGAAAAGTAAAGAAGATGTAATTTTTAAGAGATACATCATATTCATGGATTGAAAGATTCGATATTATTAAGATGTGATTATCCCAAATTTATGTATAGAAATTACATTAATGAGTCAATGTAACTCTTATAAATATGCCAGGAGGAATTTTTTATAACTATCAACAAGCTGATTCTAAAATTTCTATGGGAAGACAAAGAAACCAAAATAGGAAAAACAATTTTGGAAAACAAAACTGGAGGGCTCACGGTACCTGATTCTAAGTCCTTCTATAAAGATACAGTAATAAAAAGAGTATAGTATTGCAAAAAACAGACACGTGGAACAACAAAAAGCGGAACAACATAAAGATAGAGAAAGTAAAACCACACAAATATAATCAGTTTTGATCAGGATGCTAAGGAAATTCAAAGGAAGAGTCTTTTCAATGATTAGTGTTGGACAACTGAAAATCCATACACAAAACAAAACAAAAAATCCTTGCCATATACTCTATACCTTATATAAAAATTGAAAATAGAGGATCAGATTTAAATGTAATTTATAAAACTACAAAACTTTTATAAGAAAACATGGGAGGAGGGTTTTTCTTTTTTTTTTTTTACCATGAGTTAGGCAAACAGTCTTAAGAAACGGCATCAAAACTGCAATCTAAAGGAGAAAATATTATTAAACTGGACGTCAAATTTAAAGCTTTTAGCTCTGCAAAAAGCCTCTGTTAAGAGAATTAAAAGACAAGCCAAAGACTGAGAAAAAAGTATTTTTTTAAGTCACATTACTGATAAAGAACTTATATCCCAGGTATATGAGTAGCATTTAGTAAGAAAACATACTTTTTTTTTAATGTGCCAAAGATTTGAACAAAAACTCACTGAGAATATGCAGATAACAAGTACATGAAAAGATGTTTAACATTAGTCATTAGCAAAATGCAGATTAAAACTACATGAGATACCATTACATAACTATTGGAATAGCTAAACAGGAGGGGATGGTGGGGACGGAGGAAGAAAGAAGGAAAGAAAATACGAAGTGCTAACAAGGAGGAAGAGAAACTAAGAAGCTCATACTTTGCTTGGCTGAAGTAGTTCAAAATGCTACAGTCACTTTGAAAACCAAAAAAAAAAAAAAAAAAAGTTTGTTAGTTTTTTATAAGGTTAAATATGCACATACTATATGATCCAACAATCACACTAAGTATTTATCCAAGAGAGATAAACACTTAAGTTTACATATAAATTTATATCCAAATATTTACAGTTGCCTATTCACAACTGCAAAAAACTGGAAACATCCTAGATGTCTCAACTAATAAGTGAGTGAGCAAACTATGGTACATCCATACAATGCAATATTACTCAACAATAAAAAGGAACTACCGGTACAAAGCTTAGATGAATCTCAAAACAACATGATGAATGAAAAAAAGCTCAAATTTAAAAGACTCCATATGAGTCCATTTCAATCAACACTCTGAAAAAGGTAAAATTATAGAGAAGAACAAATCTGCAGTTGCCAGGAGTTAGAAGCAAGAGAAGGAGGAGAGTTTAACTTCAAAGGGACAGGATAAAGGCATTTGGGGAAAGGAAGAAATTATTCTGAACCTTGACTGTGCTGATGCAATTGGTCATAATTCATAGAACAACACATCAAAAAAGTGACTTTTGACGTGAGTAAGTTTCAGGGGTGCCTGGTGGTTTAGCTATTTAAGCATCCAACACTGGATTTTGGCTCAGGTCTTGATATCAGAGTCGTCAGGAGATTGAGACCCACGAAGGGCTCCATGCTCAGTGGGGAGTCAGCTTGAGATTTTCCCTCTCTCTCCCTCTGCCCTTCATCCCCCTAAGTAAAATCTTTAAAAAAATATTTTCAAAACCACATAGTAAGTTTCAAAAATAAGTTGTTTTTATATCCTAAGTCTCCTGTTGCCTTTCATTTAGCTACAATTCTCCCATATCACACAAGAAAATGCAGCAATCACATTTGGAACAAGAAAACCAATAAGCAAGCACACACATATATCAATCACTTAATCACAATTCCCCAGTTTATCAATTATGTATATTTCTGTTTCCACTTCTTAGAAAGCAGGGAAGCAAAATATAACTAGGATCAAGATGCCTAAATACAAAAGGCCTATTTTCATCTTAGTCTGGCTCTGCAAACTAATGCTTATTTCTTTACCAATGGTAAGGCAAAGCCAAGGTAAATAGAACATTTCCAAAGAAGGGTGAGTTTTCATGTAACAGAAACAAGAATTTCAGGGTTCTACCTGTTGTTGAGAACTGAAGAGGGATGACAAAGGAAAAGTCAATGTCATCAGCCTTTCTACCCAGACATGCCTTACCATGGCAATTCTGCTATAAGCACTGCCTGAGATTAAAAAAAAACGAAACAAAAACAAAAACAAAAAAACTAGAATTTCATCTGCTTTCCACACACATCATAAGCCTTTGAGTTAAAAAGCACACACCAAAAAAACAAAACAGAGTCAACTGACAACAATGAACACAGAAGTTATTACAATATTGAAATTTTTAGTATTTTTTGCAAAAAAACTATTGACAGCATTGAACAAAAGTTATTACAAGACTGAAACATTTTTTATATCTTTTTTGTTAAAAAAAAAACCTAACTATTATGAGAAGGATCTTTCAAGTCAATCAAATAATTGCCATTGTTGCAGAAGAATGCCTATCAGTTTGGCAATGTCATCATGGTAACCGCAACACCTGCATGTGTGGCCCTCAACAGTACACTGCCTGCCTCTCTCTGAGCTAGGGGAGAGCTGAGCCTTTATTTACATGCTACCTGGATTTTGCCAGCTGTTGGGCTGCCAAGATCAGGAGCCTATACTTAAAAGGCCAACAGAACAGTAACAAATCAGATGAAATGGAACAGCTGCCCCTTCCTTGGGTAGCAAGGTTTATACTCCATTATTGTAACAGAAGGTACAAAGTACAAATCTTTGGATGTTGCTCTGAAGAGTAAGAGTGACAGGAAAACAAAGGCAATCAAATCAACGGAAGCAGATACGGAGGTAGGACCAATTCCTGGAGCAATGCTAGGGATTAGCGCATTAGATTCTGTGTTCCTGACTCTAATCAGCAGGATTCTCTTCTGCACAGACTCCAGGGTTGATAGTTAAAGACCCTCGGGGCTCCGCTGCAGATTTAGATTTGGGCAGAAGAGTGCTTCTTGTTTTCTCTTCCATATTTGCCTCCAGTGGCGAAAATAATAGCTCAGTTTTCAATGTATAAATAAAGACAGAAATTAAACAACCTCTAATAGGAAGATATAAATATAATACCATTAGTATGAATGCTGCCTACACTATCAATGTATCTATTATATACAGTGCAGTTGCATGAAAATCAATACTGGCCTTCATCTAAAATTTTTGGCTTACCCTAACCTAACACTTTAGCTGTTTTATAATTCCTAGTGTTGACAAGTAAGAATGAAGATGAGCAGTACCTACTCCACACCATGTCTCTGGCATTCATTAATTCATTCAACCCTCACTACAATGTGAGGAGGCAGGCATTACCAACTCTTCCCTACTGAAGAGGGATCTGGTCCAAAAAGGTAAAGTTGTTTGCCCAGAATTAAAGAGTTAGCAAAAAATAAGGCCTAAAATCAAATACCAAATCTGATTTGTTATAAAATATGATTGTTAGGGCAAATATGAGTGGTAGGGCATGATTTTCTTACCCCAATAAGGGCAGAAAGGACTGAATTTACATAGATTTTTCTAGCACCAGGCACACTGTCTGAATGCAATTCAAAGAACTGATAAACTACACAGTAAGGCATGGGACAACATGGATGAACATGAAGACATTACACTGAGTGAAATAAGCCAATCACAGAAGGGCAATTCTACTTTTTTGAGTTATCGAAAGTCGTCAAACTCACAGAAGCCAAGAGTACAATGGTGGTTGCCAGGGACTAGGGGGTGACTGGAATGGACAGTTAGTTGCTATTCTATGGTTATCAAGTTTCAAGTATACAAAATGAAGAAATTCTAGAGAATGGGCATACAATATTGTGTCTATAGGTAACAATACTGTATTGTATACTTAAAATTTTGTTAAGACAGTAGATTTCATATAAGTATTCTCACCACAGTAACAATAAAAATATAAAAAATAAATTGGAAGAAGTTTTGCCTTCTTGAACAGTCAGGCAAACAGGACAGAAAAAAATACAAAGAACATAGACTCTTGCAGGAGAGAAAATGGTGTTGAAAATCCAGCTCAACCACGTTCCAGGCATTTAAATCTTTCTTAGGCCCAGCCCTCTTATCAGTAACATGGGAATTATAACACTTCTTAGGGTTGCTCTCAGGATTGCAGGATGTATGGAAATACCTACCAGGGTAACTAGCATACAGCAAGGGAGCAGTAAGAATTCGTATTCTTCCTTTACCATGGGCAATTTTCCTGAACATCTTCAAAATGTACCAAAATGCCAGAGCAAGTGTCTCTGAATAGGAATTTAACATAATAAGAATAATGGACACGGAGACCAAGAAACGTGAACTGAGTGAAGATAACAAGTGGACCCAACTGCTGCCTTTATAAACAGTCTTTCAGACAGAGCTTCAGAAGCTGGCTGACTGGCCCCAAGACTCTGACTTCCACTCTGGCCCATAAGCGGTGCAGAGTGGTTCCCTGACAGCTGCTCGGTATCCCGTATGAAACAGCGGCACTCTTGATCCAGGGCAGACCCTACCGCGCCGGCCCTGTCACCTGGCCCTGTCACCTCGTTCCACCCTAGTTCAGCAGCAACAGGCCCCAGCTATAGGCTGCCGTTCATATAAAAAGGATGAAAGGATGACAGGGAGAAATCTTTTTCTTTGAAAACTGCTAAATATCTACAGTGCCTCCTCCTCGGCAAGTCAATGAACACCAAGATCCAAAAGTCAGGCACTGTGCAGGAAAGGAGACAGGAAGTGCTCAAGGGCTTCCCTCCTTCCTCCTCTCTGTTCCTCATTCCCTTCCACCTTCCAACACAGAGAGCAAAGCGCTATGCTTACGCCCAGGCAAACTTTACAATATACTATCCCTGGGCAGGGAGGCTGGATAGGAAATTTCCAAGATGTAATGATGGATAGGTGCTTACTAAGGTAATGTTGGATCATTCTTTTAAAACAAGGGAAAAGAAAATCCAAATCCTTCTAAAGAATGTGTAAAAGTGACTGCCTTATTATGATCTTAATGAGTTTTTGTCTGTCTCACAAGGGAATTACCATAGTTACTGCCTTTAACATTTAGGAATGCCCTTTCAGTTCAGTTGGAAGAAAGATGTTCAAATGCAATGATAATTAGGAAAATCCTAACAACTTTATTATAATAATACATGGGGTTTTTTTCTTCCCTGCTGATTAGTTCTAAATATATATTCTTCAATAAAATGCTAGACAATTATATGTTAAATCTGTTTGGGGGAGTGACCTTCTGTTATGAGTAAATGTAACTGAAAATACTACTACTCCCTACATTCATATAAAATATACTGGATATAAGAACTACACTCTTAGAGAACATATGTTTTTACTTAAAGTTGTCATTATAATTTCAAGAACACACCCTTCTTATAAACAAAAGTAATTATCTTTTAGAATCTTGGCCTTATATTCTAATTGCTTCACAGCAAATTTATCAAAACTGTTACCAAGATGTTACCTAAACCTCAATCTAAACATCATGTTATAAAATTTTGAAACACAATTATGTGCATATATTTAAAAATGAAGGCAGAAAACATCATTTCAAGATCTCCCATTTATAGTTCAGAAAATCACGATAAAGAAACTGTCAGGGGCGCCTGGGTAGCTCAGTTGGTTAAGCAACTGCCTTCGGCTCAGGTCATGATCCCGGAGACCCGGGATCAAGTCCCACATCGGGCTCCCTGCTCGGCGGGAAGCCTGCTTCTCCCTCTCTCACTCCCCCTGCTTGTGTTCCCTCTCTGGCTGTGTTTCTCTCTGTCAAATAAATAAAATCTTTTTAAAAAAAAAAAAAAAGAAACTGTCAAATAACAGTGTTAAATATTGTTAAAAAGGTTAGAATTTTTTAAAAATGTTAGAATTAAGTGATTTGGATCAATGTGGATACATAATTATGTAAGTCTACATGTTCAGCTCAGCATGAATGGTCTCATTAGAAAAAAAAATGCTTAGGGGCATCTGGGTGGCTCAGCTGGTTAAATGACTGCCTTCCGTGCAGGTCATGATCCCGGAGACCTGGGATCCAGCCCCACATCAAGCTCCCTGCTCGGCGGGAAGCCTGCTTCTCCCTCTCTCACTCCCCCTGCTTGTGTTCCCTCTCTGGCTGTGTTTCTCTCTGTCAAATAAATAAATAAAATCTTTTTTTTAAAAAATGCTTAGTTTCATAATGTTGTAAAACGAGGTTTTACCTTTAAAAAGAAAAACTACATACTACTACCATATTTAGCCAATTGGCATTGGCAACAGGTTCAAGTCTACAGTCATAAAATGTTACCTTAAATAGGACAGCAGTCCCTTTCCATTTACAAAGACAATAATGCGGTCATATCAAATCTATAGTGTCAATAGGTTTAGGATCACAAACACTTGATGAGCTGAACATTGTACCTACCCTTCAAAAATGCCTGCAGTGTGACAGCGCCTGACGGTTACCATAGTGATCCTGTGGCAGCTTCTGATTTATTACCTTGTTCCCCAAGACTGGGATGGCTCTTCGGCTATACCTTCAGCAGCAATTTCAGATTTGAGGGCTACACTATGATAAATACCCACTATCTGAAATATATACTCAACAGAATGTAACCTTGAAGAGCACTGCTTTAAATGCAAATGGCCAGCTTTGCCTTCCTCTTAGAATATGAAGAGTGATTCCAAAGCCATGAAAAAGACAGACCTCTGCCCTCTGACACACAGATTCTGATCCACAGGGACTGTCAATTTCAGGGACACCACCGGGTGAATGGTTAAGCAGTCTGAAATAGAAAATGAGGCAATAAATCCTGCTGAGCCTAGCCCAAAGGAACACACTGATTATGAAAGCAGGCATGCGTCTGAGCAATTAGCAAGGCATTCAGTTATGTGGCGCCAAATGTTCAATGTTTTTAGAAAGTTATCACCACGGTCAATAAATTATGTCATTTCATCTCAACTAATTGACACAGCTAATGCTTTCACATGGAACCCTGAAAAGAGCATTTCAGGGAATGAATCGCATAGCCGGGTGTCCATTTGCCAATGCTTTCTAGTTATACATGCCAAAGCATGAGTTCTTATTAAAAAAAAAAAAAAAAAAAAAAAAAAAAAAAAAAAAAAAAAAAAAAAAAACCACCTACCAGGTTTTATCTGATTTTTGCTTTAGGAAAACACATCACATGCAATACTAGTGATTTACCACAAGTGTTTGTCAAGCGAGTAGCTAACACATAGATAACTGCTGTTGTCAACATACATGTGAATTAACAACCTCCAAAGATTACTTTAGTTTCTATCTATTTTTTCATTTGACTGCATAGCTAAGAAGTACTGGGAGAATACAGCCTTTCGAGCTTATCAAGCCCATAAGCATCATACACTAATTTGTATATTACCAAGTCCCACACGGCAACCAAGTTATTGATTCTGCCATCTAAATCCCTTGCTCTAACAGGAAGAATATTGCTTTTAGGAATAAATAAAACAATCCCCACAATCACTTATGTTCAGTTCTTAGATCTCTGCAGAAATCTTTTCTAAGGATGAAAATGCACACAGTATTTTCACAGCGTAATAGATCAGCACAAATGAAATCAGTTTCTCTTTTGCAGGACTGATAATCATAAGCATAAACACAGCCAGCAAGCTCTTGACTCGCAAAACTCAGGAACAGGAATGTACTTTTCCTTCTGTTTTGTGGATTCATCAAATCTCTACAATTCCTCCTTGTGCAGTATGTTAATGGACTCCCTGTAAATCATTGCTAACTTAATCAAAGACTTACTTGATACTAAGTTTTATTTTGTTTTATTGGTGAATGGGATGGAGCAGAAAATCAAATACGACAAAAAGCACTTTTCATTTTTAATAATTGGAATAGAAATATCTGTAGAATAGTTTAAGGAAATATTTTCAAATTTCAAATTCTATATCCCACCCAAGTATTTGGAGGGACAAGGGGAAGAAATTGATAACTAAGTCACAAGATACTAGCATCCAGAATGGAATATTTCATTAAATCAAAAAATGTTCTCCATCAATTTGATAAGCCTCAAAGTTAGAAATTTTGGTATGCCTCATAGCAGTTCTACTGTGAACAGGAATAAGTTAGGCAAATACATAATTTGCAGCACTGGTTTAGCTTGTGCAAACAGTGAACTAATATTTTCTTCTAGGTCTCCATTCCACTAATGTCTTTACAGTTACAGCATCAGCCCCAACATTCCTAGAACCTGGTGGTCCAAAC
This sequence comes from Spilogale gracilis, assembly GCA_004023965.1. Classification (NCBI taxonomy): domain Eukaryota; kingdom Metazoa; phylum Chordata; class Mammalia; order Carnivora; family Mephitidae; genus Spilogale; species Spilogale gracilis. The sequence continues at coordinate 15,593 of PITA01006569.1, forward strand.
CCATTTTCTGGGTCCCAATCCTCATCACTAATACAGCACCTCCACTTCCACAACCAAAACCAGAAACCTTTTTCTAAGAACAAGGAAAATACAAACATTTTTTTCCAGCACCTCTTTATCCTCTTCTCATTCCCATTTACCACATGTAAGGCCTTGAGTAGAGGGAAGACATGTGATTAAAAGCAACATGGAAAATAAATCTATCAGTCCCTTCCTGTTGTTTAATTCTGAACCAATTAGATCACCACCCATCCAGACCCAGTGCTAGAAAAGAGAAAAAGGCAAAGAAAAAAAAAAAGTATTGACAGAGGTCCCCAGTCTTCAACACTTTGTTCCAGCAGCTCCTGTAAATTCTCTCACTTCACTTTTCTTACCTACATAGCCCACTAGGAGTTAACAATTGTCAGCTGGGCAAGAGTCATTCTGGCCCAGAGGTCAGCAATCTTATTAAATCCCTATGCCACCACTGGAACAAAGCTATGCTCACACTGCTCAGTGCAAGGCAGGGGGAAAAATGATTGAAGAGGGAGTTAGAAAAGCCATAGGGAAAATGAAAAAAGAATAGGAACTAGATGACAACAAGTGGGAAAGAAAACCACCAAATATGTCTGCACTTAGGCTATTCCTATCCTTCTTCTTAGAATTCACCATTGAAGAAGGCATCTGGTGTAATTAAATAAACATCGCAACAGGGAAACTCCTCTAAGACAATCTTACATTTTTGTAATTGATGTCATTCTCCTGTGAATACACTGCCCACACCCAGAAGTACTGGTGTAGTCATCCTCTGGCATTTTGCAGACAAGTGTTAAAAGTCTGCAAGTACAAAACATATTGACATTTATTTTTATAACGGCAATGCTCCAAAGCAGAATGAGCCATTTTTCATTTTAAGGAATAGAATTGGGCTGGAGCAAATGCAAGGGATATAGCTTCTCATTTTTAATCTCATTTATGTATTCTAAAGACATTATTAAGCAATCTTTCTAGCATTAAATCTCAGCTATGCAATTTTAGGTTTATGTTCCTTCTGTTTGCAAATGTTTATATTTGAGGGAAAAACCCATGATCACTGAATTGTCATAAAGATCACAATAGTAGATACGGACACACTACAAATCGAAGAAAAGGGATGTTTGCTTCATTTGTTAAGGTAAAAGTTTTGCTTCTTGATACACAAAACTTCATTTATTTCAACAGGAAGCCCCTATGATAATATCAAAGAATATAATTGCTCTGTGTTCATATTGTCTGTGATTTTTTTTTAAATTCACATGTAACAGAAGAGATATATCTAATCTAAAAAAAATTAAGATATTAGGGGGTCCAGCAATGGAATGTGGGAAGTAGCTGAAGGTCTGTAGTTATTTAGTGTAGAGAAGCCGACAACTCAAGAAGGGAGAGATATGTGAGGGGAATTAGGCTCTTGATAGCACCAGATATCAAACCAGTAACAATGGGTAAAAGGCTCAGGCAAACTGAGGATAATGAAAATAAGGGAAATTTTTATTTTGAAAAATTAGCCTTATTTAAAAACAGGTAAAGTATAGAAGGATCATCTAGAAAGAACAACTGAGAAGAAGGTTCTGGAGAAAATCCACGCTTAAGAAAAATGACTCCATCAAGCTTCCTAGACCAGAGAAACTATGTTTAATCACTGGAAATATCATTAACCAAGAATAAAAAAAATGATATACTCTACTGTGAAACGCTCTAAGGACTAATTAGCTACCCAGTTATTACTTGCTGCCAATGCCAACTGGTCAACTACAAAAGTTATTAATATTTATTTTATTTTTTACAGAAATATGGTTTTAACCAAAATAGGGCTAAGCAAATGAGCAAAGCAAATGCTCTAAACATTCAATATGGCACCAAACACAGCTCAAATGTTTCATATCCCTTTTCTTCTAATCCTGAGGCCATTTTTCACTGGCAGAAAAGATAGAACAGAAACAGAATAAACACAACGGAAGAACTGCTTCTGATCTCTCAAATCAGCAACAAGCCACTTTTGTGCCCCTCCAGCTGACCTCATAAATTGCTTTAATATAATGTAATTTTCTGTAGTGCCCATATAAACAATCCTTTAAGTGGGGGGCAAGGGGAAGGTGCCTGAGGAAATGGTCCTTCCTCACTGGTGTCACAGTCACATGCTTCCTGTGGCAATTTCTGAACTAAATCTTCTACTAACTGACATGTACGATACTCATTTGATAGCTATTCATGCCGGAGAAGCCAGACTATATATAGCTTTAAGTTCCCTTCCAAACCTAAGAGTCTACAAGCTCATACAACTTGGAAATTAAAGCTGATTCAAATTGTAAGCTGATTCAAATCTAAGAAGAGTTTTGAAATACTGATTTCTCCCCCTCTCCCAAGGAAAATAGAGATTGTTATAATTATTCATTTATTCACTATTTATGGACCACCTACTATTCAATATTTATTCAGTACCTGGACATCATTCCAGAAACTGAGCATGTAGAAATAAACTCAAGAAAGCCACCGCCCTCATAAGCTTATATTCTAGTGACACATTTAAACAGTTCTAAAGTACGTGAACCATGAAAAACTTAAACCAGTTTAAACATTCATTTATAAAGGCTATCCAATGTACATACTTCATGTATAAATCATAAGTAAAATATGATCCCAGAAGTTGGAAAAAAACAGAATTCTATAGAAAGTTAAAAGATTATACACTACATGAATAAAAATATATCTAAGTAAATACTCAAAAGCTAAATAGTGGGTGCCTGGGTGGCTCAGTGGGTTAAAGCCTCTACCTTCAGCTCAGGTCATGATCTCAGGGTCTTGAGATTGAGGCCCGCATTGGGCTCTGTGCTCATGGGAGCCTGCTTCCTCCTCTCTCTCTGCCTACTTGTGATCTCTCTCCCTGTGTGTGTCAAATAAATAAATAAAATTTAAAAAAAAAAAGCTAAATATCATCATTCCAAAGTCCAGATGCATGGCTGCATAAGGCACAGATCATGTGATCAGGGACTATTTCCTATGAACGCTTTTCTGTTTATTATAAACTTTTAGTCATCAGGAGAGTACTGGGTGCCTATCAGACATAAACTCTACCATTCACTCATTCGGCTTACTATGTGCAAGATACTGTGGCGGGGGATCTTTTTTTCTTTTATGTATAAAAGACATGGACTCATGTTCAAGGAGTTCAGAGTATACTAGTCATATTTAAAGAAATATACAAATACAAAAATCATAATATAGTAAAAACAAACTACCATAAGGAAGTTAGATATTACTGGATAGTGCAAACTGTTGGAAAGAAAAGTCAGAGGCGCATTTTGGAGAACCTTGAATAACAGGCTAAGACAGAGCCAGGTGGTATTCAAGGTATGGTCCTGGAGCTACAAATCAGAACCCAAGGCAGGGAATGACAGAACAATGCCCTAGACCCCATCCACCACAAACAGGGACAGGAAATGCAGCAGGGCTCTGGAGGGAATTTCCCAAAGAAAGGCAGAATGTGGATCCCACTACATAGCCTTAAGACATCAGGTCTAGATACAGGAGACGAGGGTCACAGTCGGGAAGGATCAAGACAGGCAGGGCCTGGATCCTGTAAGATCAGGCAAAGAACCATTACAGAGGCCCCCGTGATAAGCATGATAAGAAAATACACTCAGCTACGACTTCCAAGTCTGTTCACAAGAGAACCCAGTGAACAGAACACAGCCACTGTCAATAGCAGGACCTGTTCTTGATTAATTTTATGCTAAATCAATCAGGATAATTGACTGGGTTTCTGAAATTCCCTCTAGGAGAGAGATTCCCCTCAGTGACTGGAAAGAAAATAATCTTGCCAACAAGAGCTGAGGAGTCCCAGCTATGGAATTGAGATTGGAATTGGAGGAAGCCAAGGTCCAGGAGTATCATTTCACCTGTCCTGAAAGAACGCTTCATCTTTTAATAAGCTGAAGGACAAAAACTACTGCATATGGAACATCAGCAAATACAAAAAGATAGAATTTCTCCCCAAGAACTATGTAATTTAAATTCATATGAAATTCACAGCAAACTCACCAATATTTTCCTTTAAAGTACCCATTCTTCGAGAATTACTAAAAGCTTTGTGGTCTTGCTTACTAAGAAAAAATATGTATTTATTTCATGGAGACAATAATTTAAACTAATAAAGGAAAAAAATGACCTTGAGCAATTATTATAACCAAAACTTCTATAAATTAAACATGATAATAGGGTCATTGTGGGCATTAAGTAAGATAGTAAGGAAAGAGCTCATTCGGGTACATAGTAGCCTAGCTTTTACAACTGTATTTCATTGAATATTCTGTGCCAACCATAAAATGTACTATAATGTTATAATAAGAAAATAAGAAATAATATAAAATAAATACTATAATAGGGAAAAAAAGGAAAAAGTGCCAATTAAGATGCATCATTGATGTAAGATACATCCCGATTTCAGAGATCTTAAAATGTGGAAAGATGTGTTTTAGTATTAAAATAAAATTACACTAACTTAAAGTAATTAACAGCTTCCTTAAATTCAGGACCACATGTGAGGGAAATTATCCATGCTAGTATGCTGGTACTGAAGACTGACTCCATCATTACCTTAATCACGGGCCACAGTGACAGCATGAGGCAATGTCAATTTCAGCAGCACATAAAGTACCATGTTGGCCTTGAAAGGGATCTCAGGAGAATAACCTTCTTGCCAATATTCTGATTTTGTACCTTCTCCAATTCCCATCCCCTAAGAGACAATTACTCCCATAACAATCTGCACATGTGTTTGTTTTCCCCTCCAGTTAAGAAACTACAGCTGTGCTTTAAAAGCTTTTAAGGGCGAAATTATCTTATTGACTTTTGAATCCTAGCTCTGTAACTGTTTGATGAATGGTTAATGATGACTTCTTAAGACATCTGAAACATCCAACACAACCAGCTTAAAGACAATCATCAATACACATCTGTAAAAGCAGGACGTAAGAGTTGCAAATACCCTAAAATTCACATTTCTCAATCCCAGTTTACATGACCTAAACTGTGTCCCCCCAAAAATCCATATGTGGAAGCCCTAACCCCCAACATTTGGAAATGGGACCTATGGAAGGTAATTAAGATTAGATGAAGTCATGAAGGTGGGGCCTTCATGACAGGATTAGGGGCTTTATAAGAAGCCAAGAGAGAGGACCCTCCTCCATGAGGACACAAGGAAAAGGCAGCTGTCTCTGCAAGCAAGGAAGAGGGTCTTTACCAGGAACAGAAGCCCTGGATACCCTGATCTAGTAATTCATCGGGACAGCCCACTTCCAGAACTGTGAGAAATAAGTTTTTGTTGTGTAAGCTAACCAGTCTGTGCTACTTTGTCATGGCAGCCTAAGTAGACGAACACACTAACATTACCCTATCAAAGAACTGTTTGCCAGTAGTACCAACAGAGTTATGAATATATCTGATCTCCTAACTGACTCAAATGGAAGCAACATATCTGAAACAAAGATGAAAATATGATTCTAAAGGCATGAAGGGAAAGGAAATATTTGCAGGATAAAATCCAAGACAAATAATCAAATCTGAGTTGGGGGTTGGGCCTTTCTCCCTTAATGACAGCACAAAGGTCAACAGATGGGTTTCACAGTTGAGTTAGATTTCAAACATGCATCAGGTCATTGGGTGGGGACATGCAAAAATTAAGATCATGTTAACAACTATAAAATAGCTCAGTAATACTGTCAGGCCATCATGTAAAGTGAACACAAAATGACCGTGGCGTCCCTAACAAGCAAAAATCAGAGCATGAAATCTGCTAGGGTGTATGTTTGAAGATGGGGCTATATAGAAGAGAAGCCCTGAGTTACTAATACTACAAACAGGAATCTCCAAGAGGTTTCTTATTGTCTGTGTTGACAGCAACAGAATTACAAGTTCTCATTTCCCTTGTGCCTACCACGTGCCAGGTACTGCGTACTGTGCTCAAAACTTCAAAAAAATGTATTATCTCATTTAATCCCCACCACAATCTTTCACTCACCATTTCTAATGTGTTACCCAGTCTTTAGAATCCTAGCACCTCGGGGTGCCTGGGTTCTTCAGTCGGTTGAGTGTCTGCCTTTGACTCAGGTCATGGTCCCAGGGACCGAGTTCCACATTAGGCTCCCTGCTCGGTGGAGAGTCTACTTCTCCCTCTACCTCTGCAGCTGCTCCTCCTGCTTGTGCTCTCTTTCTCTCACTCTCTATCAAATAAATTGTGTTTAGAAAAAAAGGAACCTAGCACCTCAATTTCTCATTGGCCAAGCAGCCCCTTTCCATTTCCACTGCCAGGACGTTAACTTAGGCCAGCATCTTCTTTGACTTAAAGTGCTGGGGCACCTGGGTGACTCGGTCAGTTGAGTGTCTGGCTCTTGGTTTCAACTCAAGTCATGATTTTAGAGTCCTGAGCTCAAGCCCCATGTTGGGTTCCATGCTCAGCATAAAGTCTGAGATTTTCTCATTTTTTCCCTCTACCCCTCCTGCTCATGATTGTATGCTCTAGTTCCCTTGCTCTCCTGCTCTGCTCTCACTTGCGTTCTTCTCTCTCTCTCTCTAGTGAATCTAAAAAAAAAAAATTTTTTTTTAAATAAAGTGCTGAATGGTTATGTCATTACTAAACTCCTACTCTCAAGCCTTAGCTTTCTCTGGACTCTTCCGCCAAACTTTATAAAAGCAAGCCTATCACTCTCTCTAATGCCAGAGATTCTAAATCCTTAAGCATGTGTGACCCTGGACACTTAAGAACAAACTGTTGCCCCCTCCAACCATGCGTTCTAGACTCCAACAATTCAGCACTCCCAGCACAAATTTGATACCCTACACATGCCATCTTGCTTCACCTCTCCATGCCTCCTAAAAACTCTAACAAATCCTCTAAGACTCGATTCCAACATATCCTCCGAAAACTTCTATGACCCTCACCAGCACCCCCAGAAGCCACCACGAATCAGGAAATGACAATCAAAAAGTAGGCATTGCTTCTTCATGCCCCCAGAGTGCATGCGTGTTCTGTGGAAGTGATTTGGAGAGCGTGTGCTGTGGAAAAGGAGAAGCTGGATACCCATCCAAGGGGCAGCCTTTAAACTCTGACTCTCACCACAATCCAGGGTATGGTTCTTATTAAGTCAGTTCTATCAGTGAGAAAAAAATGACCAGACTGGAAAAGCTAAATCATACTCATACTAACCAAAGATTAAATGACACAGAGATTCAATGACATACGTATAAAGATTTAATGACATACATTAGATGCTTTATCCCAACATCTAATGAGGACTGAAAAAAAATAAAAATAGAGCATATGAAATGACAGTGTAACAAATTTCTTCTTGTCTTTATTGTATCTAACTGACTCTCATTGGGTTCTGATCCTATGCACGCCCACAGCAGGTCTTGTTTTTATAGCCTCATTGAAACAACATAGATGATTTCTTTCTTTGTCTACCCCACCTTGGGAGACAATTTTCAAAAAGCCCAATCCTTATATCTCTTTTCCTTTCTCATTTTAATTGTCATAAAGACATACTTTCACCATATCATGCCAGGAAATGAGTAACCCTGCGAACAGTATCTAAAAAATATGCAAACTACCAACATTCCTGAAGCCAAGAAAGATTTTTAACACATTGTCTTTATCTGATTTCCCTCCTAAAAATAAAATTTGAATAACTGTATCAAGAAGTGTATTTTGGACAGGTAAATATATATGTTTTATGTACATTCCACTTTACTCCAGATCTTCCAAATTTCTTCCAAGAAATTATGCACTCATATGAAACTAGTTATTATGTTTATTGAAAATAAACAAAGTCAGCATTTCAGCAGTCACACACATGAGCGGCTCTTTCTTTTCCCTGAGCTGTGTATAATACACCCAAATATTTCAGAACATCTTGGGCTAACACTTTGGATTATTATCTGTTGATTGTCCCAGCTCCAATTTTCTATCCCCAAAGTAGAAATTATTTGAAATTTTTAAGTGAATATCATCAAGTTACTCTAGCATACAATTCTCTTGGCTAACAATATAGACAGCACTGGAGAAATCCAACCCCCTTGCTTAGAACTACAGCCACTTTTCAAACCAAAATGTAAATGCAAAAATCAATTATCTAAAAATGCCAGGCAATGCTGTTTTCGAAAAAAAAAATTTTTTTTAAAGGAACAAAGGAAGAAAGAGGCACATTAAATTCTAACAAATGGGACATGGGGAAGCTTCATCAGACAGAAATTAACAATTGGCTGACAATCATGGTGTGGCATTGTTATTCGAGTGATGTGAACCATGGGTAGACAGCACAGTACACAAAAGCTGTTCTGAATTAGAGAAGTTACTGACTCTGCTGAATCACATACAATACACTGACCACTAGCACTCATGGGATTGTGGTCAAATACCCAGCAAGCCAGCTGGGCCAGGAATGGGTCTCAGAACATCTACGAAGTAAGCAGTAGTCAACAACTTTGTTCCTCCATACCCAGTTACTAAAATATGCTTTCTTCCAACTCTTTCGGATTAGAAGAAAACAAAATTAATACCGGATAATACCTTGGATATGCACATATACTGGAAATCATCCTAAAATTTCTATTCCTCAATAAAAGCTATCTTAAACAGTGAACGTGTTAGAGAATCAACAAGGAGGAGGACACAGATCTTTCCACCTTGACTCTTTAGGAAGGGATGCCATGAAGAGGGCTCTCCTATCTCTTTGCTAAGTGTTTGTGCTTAGTTCAATTGCTTAAAATTACCATCAACAAAACAGGGAAATGCATTCCTAGGAAGTCAAAGCTCCAATTTCTATAGCCAGTCTTCTTACTTGGTAATACTGAATAGCTCATATATTTAGACATGACCTTTTTTTTTGTATCATTAGAAAAAGAGAAGTATTAACTCACTCAAAGATTCTCTCCAATGTACAGAAATCTTGGACTTCCAAGTTTTTAAATTCAATAATCGTGCTGAAATCTGTATTTTTATTAGATGTTTACCTGTTTCTTAGAAGACTGAAAGAGCCATCACATAAAAATGGTCAGTGCTTTTCCTTAGAATTCTCCAAAGGAGACTTCATAACCTTCCTTAGCAATGAACTCATATATTCAGAGAAAGAAAAGTTGAACAGAATGTTGTGCAAATTGCTCAAAATCAATGCATATATGGAATCCTGGAAGGCACAAACCACAAGCAAGTCCATTTTAAACATTTGGGGAGGGAAGCACATCAGCTTATAAAGAAGAATTTAAGTATTGAGTCTGTCCCATAGCTGAACCACTACAGAAATGGTTAGGAAAAGAGGTGAAATCCTAGCTTCAGTTTCTTCTTTATCATTACTGATCTAAAGCATCATTTCCCAGTGTTCTAGAAGATATTCACAGATGTTCTGTTGGAAAGGGGGTTCCCACAGTAGCCCTGGCTGAATAAAACAGTTAATTACATAGGTTTCTCTGCTGCTGGACTTTTCAGAGCCTTGCAATGTGAATATAGATTCTGTATCTCCCAGAGGGGAACAGAAGAGTGCCTCATTACCCTGTCTTTTCCTCCCCATCTCTCCAAGGAATACCTATTAATCCTTCTTGAAACAGAGAGCACTCTCCTACCTACTATAATACAGAACAAAATCCTTACGTCTGCTTCCCCTCAAATTTCCACAAGCTCATCTATACAAAATTTCCCCTATGCAAAATTTAAATTCTGCTACAGATTATGGATTATCAAGGCAATACTAGACATTAATGGTCAAGCATTATAAAATGCTTGAATGAAAAAACTGAATTCTCTCTTTGACTGTATTGCCCACACCTTTCCCAAAGTACGTCAAATTTACTGCATAAAGAATGAGATTGAATTTAAAATCATTTCAAGCTTTTTTTTTTCTTTTTGGCAGATGACATAAATACACCACTATGATACTATGATAGTCTGCTCCCAGAATATGGATTCAACCATCTACTTACATCTCTCCTTATCCCCCTCCCCCACTACACAGACATAGGATTTCCTGATAAAATAGCTCAGGAACAGAAAAACAGCACAATCATGGTGTTACTCCAGCAGCTTGTCTTTATACAACCTGCAGCTTAAGAGAAGGTCAGCAACATAAAAAAAAGGGAGGGGGGGTGACTTTGAAATGTGTCCTGAAACAGAGCTGTTTATCAATATGCCTGACAAGAATAAGGTGAGAGCCTATTTCAGCTGGCCAGAATGACTGCTGTACATCACACTCGGAGGCAGTAAGCCAAGACAGAATGAGCATTACCAAGTTGTTATGGTAACTAAATTGTGGCTGGTTCCATAAAACATTAGCTTTCCATTGCAGAGACTGTGTTTAAAATTCAACGTAAGTCAGGGTCTCTGCTCCAAACGAGGCAGCAGTGGTCACCTCAACCTACAGTAAGGCAGTCTGATGCCTCCCTGGGAAGAGGGCAGGCCAGCAGCCACAAGCCACAGCAGCACTGTGGCACCAGCCGAAGGCCATCGCCCATCGCCAGGACATCAGGACCTAAGTGACAACCTTCTCCACCCAACCTCACCGATACGTAAGCACAATCCGGAAAGGAAAAACCAACCAAAATAACAAAACAAAGGTCATGGAAACCACAGCTGAAGGCAAAAATCTTGGGAGAACCAGGGTCTGATATCAGCACATGCAGAACAACATTACAGATGGAGGCTTTGGAATCGAAAAGATACAGTTTGAATACTGATCGTGTTTACTGACTACCTGTGTGAGCCCGAGGAAACACCCTCTTTTCACTCAGGCCTGTCTGTGGTTAAGAGTATGAACACGGGCATCAAACAGCCTCGACTGCAGGCCTTTGTCTGCAGCCAAGAGGCTGCCGGACTCTAGACAAGTTACTCAACCTCCCCAAACCCCAGGGCTTTCTCCTCCAGTTGTGGTGAACCTTAAGTAAGACCCTCCTCCTGACTGGAATGGAGCAGGGACTTCACACATGTCAATGACTGCTACAGTTCCGGTGGCAGGAGCCATCATTATCTACCACCAGAGACACTACAATGGGCCCCCCAAAATGGCCACATCCTAATCCTCCCCGCTCCAAGCTGCCCTCTATGTTCACTTACACATCAAAAGGACTTTGCAGATGGGATTACATAAAAGATTCTGAGATGGGAAGATTATCCAGGTAGATGCAATGTAATCCCAAGGGAAAGAGGGGGAAGGAGAATCAGAATCAGGGAAAAAGATGTGAGGAGAAATGAAGAGATCAGAGGAGAGATTTGAAGATGAGCCACTGCCGGCCTGGAAGATGGAGGGGAGGCCAAGAGCCACGAAATGTGGACAGCCTCCAGAAGCTGGGAAAGGCAAGAAAACAGACTCTCCTCTAGAGCCCCTAGGAGGAGCATAGCTCTGCTGATACCTTGATTTTAGAACTTTTGACCCCTTGAACTATAAGAAATTTGTGGCCTTTTTGATTTATAACTATATTAAATTTACTTTAGTTGTTTGAAGCTACTATATTGGTGACAATTTGTTATAGCAGCAATAGGATACTAATAACCACCTTATCAATGTATTAAATGAGAAAGCATGTGCAAAAAGCATGGCGCATAGTAGGCACCGAATAAATGATGAATTATTCAAACTGTTGAATTATTTTTGAGAGACCCCAAAGACTAGGGAGACCTCATGCCCCTCCAAGAAACCAGTCATGTAGTTTTCCACTGCAGCTAGTGTCTATTACCTGTATAGCAACCTGGATACCTCCTACCACATATCAAACAGTTATAGATAGATATCATCCTCTAGCCATTCATCCTCAGATCACGGTACCTGAAATAGTCTAGACAACTAAATGAACCAGAAAGAGATGTACCATCAACTAAAAGGCAGCTGAATTCCAACGATGAACAAAGAGTATCATTAGCCCAAGGCAGTCTTGTAACGTAAAGCAGTAAAAATAATAATAATAATAAAATAGTGCATTACAAAGAAAAAAAAGTCTACTTGCCTCAGGTCAGGTGTAAGGCCAAAAATCTGATGGCATTCATGAGGAGAAGGCTCCCAATGATTGCGGAGAAAAAATAAGACACAAAAATGCAAGAGCCTGCTCCAGTCAATAACAAGAGAAAACAAATACAAGAAGGATCAGAAGCTTGTTTCTCATCCCTTTTGTTACAACTGATGTCCAGTGTGAATGGAGTATTACATTCACTCTTGGCAGCATGTCGGCCAGTACATCAACAACATGGGAGGGGAGGAGACTGACTTCATCCCCCTCCCTCTGCAAGGACCTTGGATTCCTGCTACCTGGGTGTTACAGGCCTAGAGGAGAGGCAGCTTTAATTGAGAGAACTGTTGAGACACAGCAATTAGGGTGATCTTAGGAACAACACTCCAGATCATGTGCAGGAAGATGGATGGGATGTCTGCAATAAAGAGACTGGGAAGGGAAGAGAATACAGCAGAGAGACAAGGAGACAGAGAACAAAGGACAGAATTAACTGATTAGTTGCACTGGGGAAATCAGTGGGCCAAGTCAAGGTTATACTTTCTTGTGTACCTTCATACACTTTCCTGAAAATAACCTTCTGTTTACACCATATGTGACCTAGGGTCTCAGCTAAGGAGGGTTAGAGAACAGCCCAATCATTTTCGTAGGCACACAGAAGAATTTCTCACTTACTTTTTTTTTTTTAAGACTTTATCTAGATCTCCATTCCTAAAAGTACATTTTGAAGGTTCAGGTCTTTCAAATAAACAATAAATAGGTCAGAAGAAAACAAATCTGCCCAAGCTTCTACCACTGAGAGAGGCCAATAAGAGTTAAGGAAAAGCACAAAGAAGATGATGAAGCCTGAAAGGAACATCCCATGGCCTTTTTCTTCTGCTAAGATCTGCATTGGCCCAATACTTAGAATTCACATTTGTGAGATGGCACAGGAATCCAGCAAAGGGCAAAGGACAGGTGGAATACATAGACACAATGTCAGAATTTTCAAACTGCTCCAGGGATCCCTCAGGATCACTGGGTGGGGTGCGCATGGGCGGGAGGGTGGGGAACTGGAATGCTTCCATCTGAACTTGCCTTTTGTTTGTTTTACATCTGGGCTTCTTGAAGGAAAAAGTCCTTAAAAACATCTAACCTGGGGCACCTGGGTGGCTCAGTGGGTTAAGCCTCTGCCTTCGGCTCAGGTCATGATCTCAGGGTCCTCGGATCGAGGCCCACATCAGGCTCTCTGCTCAGCAGGGAGCCTGCTTCCTCCTCTCACTCTGCCTGCCTCTCTGCCTACTTGTGATCTCTCTCTCTGTGTCAAATAAATAAATAAATAAAATCTTAAAAAAAAAAAAAAACATCTAACCTGGGCACCTGGGTGGCTCAGTGGGTTAAGTCTCTGCCTTCGGCTCAGGTCATGATCCCAGAGTCCTGGGATCGAGGCGTGCATCGGGCTTCCTGCTGGGCAGGGAGTCTGCCTGCCTCTCTGCCTACATATGTCCCTCCTCATATACAGTACTATTCTCTTATCAAGCTAATAGTGTTTGGTTTGCTTTTTGTTTTTATTTGTTCCACCAACAGGGGAAAGATTTCCATTATAACCTAATAACAGTCATAGAGAGAATTTACATAGTAACTAGATATTTTTCCTTATTTTACATCACATGGATTCTTTGCCTTGGATATTAATCAAAGAATGTAGAGCCTACTTGTATGGTCCTTTTGAAGAGTTATGTCAGACTGTTGATTTTTTAGTACAATAAGGGCTTAAATTGAGGTATAAAAACTGTCTGAACATGACCCAGAGACATCCACCAAAGGATAGGAGAATTCCAGTATAAACAGTCCTTATTTCTAGATTTTCAGTTTTATCTATTTTGGGGTAATGTAACTAACAACACAAAAATTATGAAGTAGAATGTAAAATCTGCATTCAATTTTAGAATGAAATGTGAGATTTCAGTGCAGTTTCTTACTTGTTCCCATGAACTTTGGGGCACGTATTTGCAGTCTCCTTCCATCTTTAGGAGTACTGCAAGTTGATAAATGTTTCTGCAGGTGGTTCATGGCTACTCTTTTTTTTAAATTTTATTCTATGAATATATAATGTATTACTTGCTTCAGGGGAACAGGTCTATGAATCATCAGTCTTACATAATACACAGCACTCACCATAGCACATACCCTCCCCAATTTCCATAACCCAGCCACCCTATCTCTCCCACTCCCCTCCCCTCCAGCAACCCTCAGTTGTTTCCTAAGATTAGGAGTCTCTTACAGTTTGTCTTTCTTCCCGGTCTCATCTTGTTTCATTTTTCCCTCCCTTCCCATCATAACCCCCCACCCTGCCTGTCAAATTCCTCATATCAGAGAGATCATATGATAATTGTCTTTCTCTGATTGACTTATTTCATTTACCATAATACCCTCTAGTTCCAGCCACGTCATTGCAAATAGCAAGAGTTCAGGGTTTTTGATGGCTACATAGTATTCCTGTGTGTGTGTGTGTGTGTGTGTGTGTGTGTGTGTTTCCCCCATATCAGGGAAATACAAATCAAAACCACAGGTTCATGACCACTCTTCATGGTGGATACCCCCAACATGCCACAAGTCATTGCTCTTGTCTTTCGGAATGTGATCTCATTTATGTAGAGTATCCCTTATGTTGTGCTTCCCTGAAAAAGGCTGTTTACACATTCAGTCCTTAAGACCAAGTCCCACTTGGGCCATTAACATCCCGACAGGACTTCTTCCTAGCTAGGAGAAGGAGAGATTGCTGCAACAGACTCAGGATGAAATTAGGCACCGCCCTGCAAATGCGGACCCAGCCATGTCAACTCAGCATAGCCATGCTACCTTCATTTCCAGAGGCCTGCTGAGAACATGCAAATGCAGAGAGAAAAGAACAAGGATTAAGACAAGTACCTTATTAATATATTCCCAACATCATACCCTCCCAGGTCCCCGGCAATATTCTAACAAGTTGCCATGAAAAAATCTTGTCAATCTCTAGTCTTTTCCTAATGCTCATATGAAATCTTCCTGGTGACAGAAGAAAAACTAAATAGTAGAAGTAGATAATAAGCAATGGAATGGTGATGAGAAAAGCAAAAGCACATTTTCCAACAGTCCCTGCATTGGAACACTAGGTTATTTTCTCAACTCTTCCAGCTTTTGAAAATATTTATTGCATGTGCTCAGGGTACCAGATGCCTAGCTTAGATAGGACTTCTTATTGTAACTGAGACTGTACTGTAACAAGGAAGATGAATAAGTTATTTCACCTGGGCAAATGTACCACCTTTCAATTTCCTAGTTTAAATGAAAAGATCCAGGAAGAAACAGACCTGCATTCCTTTCTACACTCCAACACAAACATGCTTGTGCAAATCTCTCAGCCTCCCTGGGCCTCAATGAGGTGAACACACATATGACTTACTTTGTAAAACTGTGTAAGGTTTATTTGAAATATCTAAAGCTATATACAAGGAAATGGCTTTAAAAAAAGAGCCACAGGAAGTTGAATACTGAAAATCGTTCCTCTGATAAACTGAAGTTGTCGCCAAGGAAAAGGTTGTGTTCTTGGCCTTCTGAGCCTCAGGACACTTGGACGACTTGGAGGAGAGAAAGGTTACTACAGAGAAGGGAAACATGGAGATTCGAGAATTTAATGGCAGGGATAGTGGGCAAAAGGAACAGAATAACTAATTTTTCTTCTGAAATACAATAGAAAAGTTCCCACAGTCCTTTCAAAGTAGTAACTATTTCAAAATCTAGAAGACATATACAACTTTAACCTTGTCAGCATCACTTCCTCAAAAACCTACTTTGTTGGTGGCAAAAGCACTCAGGACTATACATTAAGAGAATTTTTCCTCCCCAGTTATTTGTTTGGCGGGAAAACCTGATCTCCTTTATGTAATTAGATGAGGAAAAGTAGTATTTGATTGAGCCCTAGCTATACAAAGTGATCTTGAGTTGACTGAAGGACACAGTCAAACCCTTAACTTGATAATGTTTATGTTTAAGATAATATATCTTTACTCAAGGAGAGGATAAACATTTCCTGTTTAAATGGTTTCAACACCTACAATAATGTGTTTATTCATCCCAGAGGCAGGTTTTATTAGTCTCTTTTGAAAATGAAAAGAACATGATAATACTTTAGATCATACACTCCTAGGGAAAAAATGAGCAAAGTATCCACAACGATCATTTTCTTTCTTTTTTTTTTTTTTTTAAGATTTTATTTATTTATTTGACAGAGGGAGAGAGATCACAAGGAAGAGGCAGAGAGCACAGAGGAAGCAGGCTCCCTGCTGAGCAGAGAGTTGGATGTGGGCCTCGATCCCAGGACCCTGAGATCATGACCTGAGCTGAAGGCAGGGGCTTTAACCCACTGAGCCACCCAGGCGCCCCACAACGATCATTTTCAGTGAGAATAGCAAAAAAAAAATTACCAGACCTGATTGCTTTATGATGTATAAAAGAAAGAGACTACCTTGTGTAACTATAATTCACATTCACTCACAAAACTACTGGCTTTACTGAAGCCTTATGTCACACATGAGCTGACCCCAGAGCACAAGCCCAAGTGTTTTAAGGAATAGTTCCTTCCATTCATGCCTAGTAAAACAGGAAGAGTGGGCTTTCTTTTTTTTTCCTCTTTCAACTGTCATTACTGATTTTAAAATATGTATGGCTTCTCTCAACACTGCAGAGGCATAACTAAAGACCGATCATGGGGACGCCTGGGTGGCTCAGTAGCTTAGGCGTCTGCCTTCAGCTCAAGTCATGATCTCAGGATGTCTCGAGATAGAGCTGGGCATGAGGCTCCTTGTTCAGCGGGTAGTCTGTTGTTCCCGGGACTGCTGCACCGCCTGCTCATCCTCTCTTTCTCCTCTCTCCCTGACAAAAAATATTAAAAAAAAAAAAAAAAAAAAACAATCATGGTTGAGAATGCCCCAGAAATGAGTAATAGAATCCCTGCCCTCTTTCTTAATCACAGATATGAATTCACAAGTCTAAACACTAGTGAAACCGGGTGCTAATTCTACTCTACCACTAATCAGTTTTGGAATTCAAATAATCCGCTGAACTTCATTCCAAGCCTCAAGGTAGTCGCCTATAAATTGGGGACAAAAATACTACCTACCTTCCAAACTTGAAACTATTATAGACCAAATTGTCTCAGAAAAAAGCAAACTAGGAGCACTTGGGTGGCTCAGTAGTTAAGCCTCTGCCTTCATCTCAGGTCATGATCCCAGAGTCCCTGGATCGAGCCCCGCATCCGGCTCCCCACTCAACAGGAAGCCTGCTTCTCCCTCTCTTGCTCCCTCTGCTTGTGTTCCCTTTCTAGCTGTGTTTCTCAGTCAAATAAATAAATAAATAAATAACCTTAAAAGAAAAAGAAAAGAAAACTACAGGGGCACCAAGGTGGCTCAATCATTAAGCGTCTACCTTCTCCTTCTCCCACTCCCCCTGCTTGTGATCTCTCTCTAGCTGTGTCTCTCTGTGTCAAGTAAATAGATAAGATCTTAAAAAAAAAAAAGAAAATTACATAAATGCAACAATGCAACAAATAGCAGCTAGTTATTTCCTACTAACATTGAACTGCCATGGGAACATGAAATATTTTTTTTGCAGTCTTATAGATTTTTTCTATGCCAATTTATAAAACAAGGAAATGATTTATTGTAGCTCACATACTTTAAAGGCTACCATTTTTTAAATTGTTTTTAACTGGAAGTGAAAATAGAATTTGAGCACTTCAAGTCACCAGGCCTAGGGACTCTTCTATTTTATTCACAGAGATGGTCCGAGCCTGGCCATAGGCTATTTTTTTTTAAAGATTTCACTTATTTATTTGACAGAGAACAAGAGACCACAAATAGGCAGAAAGGCAGGCAGAGAAAGGGGCGAAAGCAGGCCTGATGCAGGACTTGATCCGAGGACCCCGAGATCATGACCTAAGCCGAAGGCAGAGGCTTAACCCTCTGAGCCACTCAGGTGCCCCTGGCCATAGGCTATTTTAATTTACCCCCATGGTCACAGCTAGTTATGAAGACTCAGTCCCTGGTGAAATGGATCAGGCCTTCATGAAGAATAAAACCAGTACGAACAGGCAGTAGATGAATCTGGTTTAAAAGTCAGATAAACTTAACAATAACAACAACAAGCAATTGGCTGCAGTAGCATGTAATTGCACCCCCTTATACCCAAAGCTAATCAATTAGCTGTACATTGTTAGAACCTGGCTTTTGGTTTGATCCTTTTGAAGCCTCCCCTTCTAGCATACAGCTGCGAACTATGTTTCTACTAGAAAAAGATGCTGGTGGTTCCACCCTTCTCCATTTTATCCCCTCTCAGTCCTGCAAAGCTTCAAAACCTGCACAAAATACCAGGCTTTACACTACTTGGCTACACACACCAGAAATAAAAATCCATATAACTCAGATTCTAACCACAAAGCCATTTGCCCACATGTTATTCCCATCATGCCCAAACAAAGATATTTGGAGTTTGAAATGTAAATAGAGGGGCGCCTGGGTGGCTCAGTTGGTTAGGCGACTGCCTTCGGATCAGGTCATGATCCTGGAGACCCCGGATCGAGCCCAACATCGGGCTCCCTGCTCGGCAGGAAGCCTGCTTCTCCCTCTCTCACTCCCCTTGCTTGTGTTCCCTCTCTGGCTGTGTTTCTCTCTGTCAAATAAAATCTTAAAAAAAAAAAAAAAAAGTAATTAGAATTATTTCTTTGCTGAGCATGATAGGCAGAAAAATAAACTGTAGTACTATGATCCTCACAATTAGAACTCAGCCAATTTATTGTCCACTTCCTGAGTGCTGAATTTCAATCTATTCTTTCGATGTAAAATACACATTTATACACATATACAAACACATGCACACATACACAAAAGGTTTGAACATGAGGCATACAACAAAAATTCTACTACAGTGGCAGCAGCGAAGAGATATAATGAAATCTTTTTCTGTCTACAAGGTCATCTTTCTGATTCATGGAATTCATTTAATCCTAAGGTCCAATTCAATGTGTCCTCCTCTACAAATAAATCTATACAGGCTCCTAACAAGAGTTCTAAGACAGGGTTCAGAATGCAAATGAGGAAAAACAACCATAACATGGCCACTGGTAAATTGCTCCTTTTGGGTAAGCAACACAAAAGCAGCATTTTTCTAATTTAAATATCTTTTAGGTGGCAATAAACTGCTTTATCAAAAAATTAAACTGTGGCTCTAAGCAAAAAAATGAAACTAATAACATGAGCAAGAGGTTAATTTTCAAGGGCTAGGATCTACAATTTACCACCCACTTCTTTTTCATTAATGGCACCAACTTATCATTAAAAACTTCTCTAAACTATGCCTTCCTTTGGTACTAGTGATTCACATGACTGAGAGAGTAACAATTACTCATCATTCAATCTTTAGTAACTGCTCAAAAGAAAAGACCAAGGTCTGACTTCACCTTTTATTAGACAGATTATATAAGAAGTTACAAACACTTAAAAGGCATGCTGTTTAGAAACAGAATGTTTCAATATAAACTGGAAAGTCAGTGAGATAAAACCACTCTCAGTCAAAGAAATTATCATGGTAATTACCTTAAAAACATTGCTACAAGAATAGGGAACTAACTCAAAACACTTTTTAAAACAGCAAAGAAAACAGAATTACCAATTAATAAAAACTATAAGTATGCTATGAAGTATCAGTCTGTCTTATAAAATATTGATATTTTACTAACAGAGAGGCCAATGGCATATATAATACAACTTGGTATACAAAAATACTGAAATTATGAGAATGTTTTTGTTCATGAAATACTTTGTACTCACGAATACACACATTTTTACCAAAACAACCACTAAATCTGTGTCTTATTCTTTCTTGAAAATCTTTTATTACATTTAAATGGTTACTATCTGCTAACCCATAATATCTAAGAATGGTATGTGAGAGGTTTTTGAGTGAATATTCAAACATAGTTTTGTGGTTAGCCACAAGTCACTGACAATTTTTCAGCCTGAAAAGGGCAGCAGAAGCCACGACCAACCTTTAGATCATTTTGTGCCCCAGGTTTCAGCTCACATTGCTCTGGACCAACTGAATCATAGCAGAGGAAACTCTTTCAACCTTAAACATTCCCTAGATCACCTCATGTAATGATTTTACCTTTGCTGATTCTGAGACACAATAATGCTAACTGTGGGGTGGGATTTCAATGACCTCACCTGAATTTGACTAATCCCAGTCATGGTCCCAAACACTGTTTGCCACATTAGTACTTCTTTTTTAATTTCTACCACATCTCCTTTTCTAATGCTCTTCCCTCAGGCAGGTAAACAAGACAATCTCAGATTTCAGAAAATATTTAAAATTCAGCTCATGGGTTTGGGCCTTTGTTATAAAGTTATAATAATACACACTGCAATGGACTTTTAAGGAAGCATCCAGTCCTGCATTACCAACCTCATGCTGGACACCTATTCACTTAATGAAATCAAAATGCATAATAAATGTAATTTAAATACTATGCACTTACTATATTGTTGGGTTCTTTAACAACAACAGCCCACCTAACTTTCACATCAATACTGAGACAAGTACTATTATCATTCCCACTTGCAGATGAAGAAACTAAGATTTGGAGAGACTGAATCATTTGTCCACAGTCTATAAGAAAGGTTATCATATTGGGGCACTTGGGTGATTCAGTCGTTGAGCGTCTGCCTTCAAATCAGGTCATGGTCCCGGAGTCCGAGGTTCAAGCTCCACATCAGATACCCTGCTGGGCAGGAAGCCTGCTTCTCCCTCTCTCACTCCCCCACTTGTGTTCCCTCTTCAGTTGTGTTTCTCTCCGTCAAATAAGTACATAAAATCTTAAAAAAAAAAAAAAAGTTTGGGCGTGCCTGGGTGGTTCAGTTGGTTAAGCCACTGTCTTTGGCTCAGGTCACGATCTCAGAGACCTGGGATGGAGCCCCACATCACACTCCCTGCTCAGCGGGAAGCCTGTCTCTCCCTCTCTCACTCCTCCTGCTTGTGTTCCCTCTCTGACTGTATTTCTCTCTGTCAAATAAATAAATTCTTTTAAAAAAAATTAATATTATCATATTGTAAAGACTCAGCTTTTTACACAGTATTACCTCTATTAAACAATTGTATATTAAGATCTTGTAATTCTAATATCTCCTCTCAAACAGAATTCTATACATGGCATCCCTGTTCAATATTTTTCAATGATTACTGCTACTTCAAGAATAAAGTACAAACTCCCTAATCTAGAATTATGCATTTTCTGGGCTGCCTCCCCTTCCAGCCTCATCAGCTTGCACCTGACCTATGCACATTTTTGCTCCTGGGGACTCACTGTTCCCAAACCTTTCATGTTCCCTCATGTTTTTCTACACTCGCAGAGTCACATTCTGAAACATCCTACTCCATTTTGTCCATCTGGTAAGTTCCCACTCATCTTTCATGACTCAGTTCAGGCACCTCCTCTCTGGGCAACCTTCCCTGATGCCCAGCCACCAGGCAGGATGGTCACTCCCACTTCTGCTTTCCCATGCATCTTTTTCATACATCTATATTGACTATGAAAGCTTCATATTAAAACTTTTCCAGTGTCTTACCAGCAATAAGCTCCTCAAGAGACTACTTTGTCATCCTTGCCTTTTTGGCAATACACATGCTTCAAGAATAAGCGGGAGTTGGGAGGGGGAGGAGCTGGATAAGCTTCTGACTCTTGGTTTCGACTCAGGCCATGATCTTCAGGTCATAAGATAGAGCCCAATGCTGGTTTCTATGCTCAAGGAGTAGTTGGCCTGAGATTCTCTCCTCTGTCCCTCCCCATTGCTTATAAGCAAATGTGCTCTTTCTTGTTCTCAAATCTTTTAAAAAAGAAAAAAACAATAAGCAAAGGAACAAATGCATAAGTAGCATTAGTGGAGTTGAATAACAAACATCCCTTACCACAAGCTCTGGAATTCTTGGACTTTGTAGCGGGCAGTACTAAACAAGTGCACAGGTATGATTTACAAAGAGTAATGTCTACTTCTTAAAACAAGTTATAAAAAAAAAAACCCTCAATATAGAAAGCTCACTGTACAGCAACTGTTGTACCTGTTAGTACAGGTCCAAAGTGGAAAGAAGACACTCAGAGAACACTATAAATAGCTCCACACAGCTGGAATGTAAGATAACGAAGGCCAGGTGCAAGAGGACGCAGGGCCAAATCCCAGGGATCCATATGCCATGGAACAGATTCAGTTTTGCTTGAATACTCTACTACCCCATTTCCCAGTTAGAATATCCATTCTTGTATCTCTGCATGTCTCAAGGCTACGTTCCATGGTTCAAAAGCCACTTTGTCCAGCACACATTCTGCATTTTCTCCAGCCAGGAAAGGTCTTCCCCTCCTTTACCTCTTCCCTTGGATACTTATGCTTGTCTACAGAACTTGCCACATTTTCCTTTGCACAAGTCTTCCCTTACCTGCTAGACATAAACTCCTTATGGCCAAATGCTGCATCCCTAGCACATACCCCAGAGCCCAATATACTGTGGCATGAAGAATAAAGCACTCTCTCTGTTCTGAAATTATTTTAAATAGACGCTTGAATTAAAATTCAGTAGTCAATAAGTGTTGAAATAAATTTTTGATTATAGATCACAGCAATTACAGGAAAGATATCAAGTGAGAAAATGAAGGGAAACAGTAATACAACCCCACACACACACACACACACACACACACACACACACACACACACACACCAGAGTAAGACTCAGTCTCCCAGCACTTAGACATCAAAAGAATCAATAGGACAACTGGTGTTCCTAAAGATTCAGTCACTAATCAAGGACACTACAAAGGGCATGCTCAAAGTTGGCATTTTAATTTGAATCAGAGCTAGTACCATTATTCTGAAATATTTCATTGAAAGCATAACCTTCAAACAAAAATCAGACAACTACAGTCATTTCATAATATTAGGATCTACTACAAAAGCACAGCTTCACAAGAAAACAGACACTGCATTTTTAGTGTAAACTGCTACCCTGTACTCTAAAGTGCACTTTATACTTTGTGGGACATTTTCTAGAAAATTTCCACATGTAGACTTCGCCCTGGATTCTACCATGAGAAGCAGAACATAGAGATTTCATCCTCACTTCTCATTTTAATGTAATTAAATGTAAGTGGCTGACAAGGCACAATGAGATACAATGAGGTACATGAGTATCCGGTCTTTCTGTGCTGAGACTCATTCCAGATGCCACCTCCCTCGGAGCCACACACACTGATAAGAGATTTGAGGTAGAGGAGAAGGATTTCTGGCCATCAAAGGAAGAGAAAGTACCTCGGTCACATTCACAACATCATCTTCCAGTACTTCTTCCCCCGCCACACCTCAAGCTCGCTAAAAGGACAGGAGGCAGATGCTCAATAGTAAATACAATCAACAAGGACCAAGGACCAATGTGCATTTGCATAGCACCCTGGAGTTTGAGTCTCTTCATCTCGATTAATCTTTAATCCTGAATCTGACTTACAGTGAACCAAGGTCCATTCTTAGTCAAATTGGCCAGAGCCATCACTGACCATTGTAAAAGCCATACAACAATGGAAATGAATACAAAGAAATCAGGAAAGGCTCAAGTATTAGAATGGTAACAATTAAAAGGCTTTCTTAATAACGGAGACACATCCAGTGAAAACATCAAGATTCCTAATTCCCTCTGCAGGTCCACAATCCCTAAATGCAATTCATAATCTAAAAGCTCTGATCTGCCTCAGTCAGTTAAACACTGCCTTCGTTCAGCTAAGGTCGTGATCCCAGGGTCCTGGGATGGGGCCTCTCATAGAGCTCCCTGCTCAATGGGAAACCTGTTTCTCTTTCTCCTTCTGCCCCTCCTCCCTGCTTCTGTTCTGAAAATCAAAAAGTTTTTTATCCAAAGCAAAATAAGGTTACATAGTCTTTATCTCACTGTATTAGTTTTCTATCGCTTCTGTAA
Source organism: Spilogale gracilis (assembly GCA_004023965.1). Lineage (NCBI taxonomy): Eukaryota > Metazoa > Chordata > Mammalia > Carnivora > Mephitidae > Spilogale > Spilogale gracilis. The sequence goes on from PITA01006569.1 coordinate 39,617, forward strand.
TAAATTACCACAGTTTTAGCAGCTTAAAACAACACGAAAGTACTGTCTTACAGTTCTGGAGTTCATAAGTCCAACTGGGGTCTCAGTGAGATAAACTCGGTGTCAAGAGGACTGCACTCCTTTCGAGAGGCTCTAGGGGATAATCTGTTTCCTAGCCCTTTCCAGCATCTACAGTGCATTTCTCCACCCATGGTCTCCTTCCCCCATTTTCAAAGATAAGTCACACCTCTCTGACCCTATTCTCATCACATCTCCTCCTCTGACCACAGCTGGGAAAAGTTCTCTCTCTCAAGGACCCATCTCATTAGATTGGGCCCACCCAAATAATCCAGGATCACATCCCCATCTCAAAGCCCTTAAACCTTAATTTTAAGTGCAAAGTTCCTTTCACCATGAAAAGAAACATAGTCAGAGGTTTTGGGGCTGGGGTGTGGATACTCTGAGAGAGGGCTATTATTCTAGCCACTACCCCCACTTCTTCTGACTATGGATTTTCTTACAGAAATACCATTTATTTGACCAAGAGATGTTGCCACAGGCCCTAGTCACATTGTTACATAATGTACCATATGCATGTGTGTGTGTACTTACTATATACATATAAACTCTACTGAGTTTCTAAAATATGAAAATGTCCACTTCTGGGGCGCCTGGGTGGCTCAGTTGGTTGGGCGACTGCCTTGGGCTCAGGTCATGATCCCGGAGACCTGGGATCAAGTTCCACATGGGGCTCCCTGCTCGGCGGGAGGCCTGTTTCTCCCTCTCTCACTCCCCCTGCTTGTGTTCCCTCTCTGGCTGTGTTTCTCTCTGTCAAATAAATAAAATTAAAAAAAAAATGTCCACTTCTGAAATATTTCTTACCCCTAGATTTCAACACGAGTTCATGGCCTATACTGTACTTTATCCGGACTGTTTGTTCTCTTGCACCTCGCCAGAGTCACCTCTGTCCACGCTCTTCAAAGAAGGAATCACTCTTCTATTAAGCCAGAGCCAAAAACAACGCCTGGACTTTCATTATTAGAACAGAGTGATTATGCTTTAAAGAACACAAAATCACCTTGTGCCTGGGAGGCTCAGTTGGTTAAGCATATGACCCTTGATTTTGGCTCAGGTCATGATTTCAGGATTATGAGACTGAGCCCCATGTCCAGCTCTGTGCTGGGCATGGAGCCTGCTTAGGATTATCCTTCCCCTTTTGTACCCCTTCCCAAATAAATAAATAAAGCACCAAACCAAGATTCTATTCCCTCTCACTCTCTTGACTTCCCAGTTTTACATAGCTAGTAAGTTGAAATTAGGGTCCCTCTTTCTCTTTTTGACTTCCCCTTCCTAAACTGTGGCTTCCTAAACTTTCTCTTTTTGACTTCCCCTTCCTAAACAGAGCATAGCAAGACTAAATATATTTATATATTTGGACTCAAGATTAAAGTATGTATTCTGAATCACCATCTTCCAAAGAGTCCTGCACCAAGGGTAAACTACACCATCCCTAGGTATTAATAAAATGGTATTCTGATTACCCTTTGGCTGTTCTTGCCTGAATAGATCTTCCCTAGGGTCCTTGTACAGGGATGGCGGTAACTGGCGAGGAATATTCAGGCATTTCTAAGACCTTAACATAATACTAAAGAAACCCCAGCTCAATTCTCAAACTACAATTAGCAAGCGCTAACATCAGGAAGTTTAAAAGTTCATGAGATGCATTTCCATTCTGGCAGGAAAAAACTATATATATATTTCCAAAGTATGATACAGACAGACATTTGCCCTACAGGGAATACCCTGAAGAGACATTACTGGTTAGCAAAAAAGGAAAAGCTATAGGTAATGGCATAATTTCTAATGCAACTTCCTGTGACATTATTGAGAGTTTATCTACTGTAGGCAGAAAAGCCTTTGTGGTTATTGAGGCCATATATAGGAGACCTTCAAAAGAGCATTAGCATTCATTAACAGTGTAGAACCCAAGGTAACTCTCAATTATGGTAACATAATTCAATCCGATCTTGGGTTGAGTGCAGCTTAACCATAATAAATTGTAAAGTCTAGCTATAAATAAGCAGCCAAACACTCTGAAAAATAAAAAATAGAAAAAAATTTAAATTAAGCATGTTCAACTTCCTCCAGGGCAGGGACCTTGTCTTCTTCATCTCTGTAACCCTGATATTCTCATCACAGCACAGAAAGGCAATTAACGTGTATCTATAAACTTTACCTTTGTTTAAACACCATGTTTACTTTGTGGGGTAAATTAATGCAATGCCAAATGTGCAAAGCACATAAAACAAGCACACAAGATGGGCCATACTAGCCAACAAATAAACCGAAACACGCTTATCAAAAGACATCCCACACAACACTCTCAGACTTTAAATATGTCTGCCATAGGTCCTTTTCACTAACAACTGGGAATGGTTGCATTTCCACACATTTCACAAAGAACAAAAAAATCAGATCTGTGTTGTATACCCTCGATTCTAAAGGTAGTTCTTTTTGTACCCTGTGCTCAAACATAAAAATATCAAGAACTAGTAACTTCAGTAACTTTTTCCTGAGGCTTATGATGCAACTCATTCCTGATGTCCTAAAAACCAATTTCTGAATGACTGCTTTGTGGCGTTCCAAATCCTCCCAGGTGAGGCTTGTTCAAATAGCTAAGGACTTGGGGAAAGAAAAAAAAAATCAATTTCAATTCCCAGGGAGCATGATATTGGTGTAGGCCAGTGAACAGCATCATTGTTTCATACCAAGATAACCATGAATCTGAAAAAATCCCCAGGGGCAAGAATCCTATTAATTACCCTACCTAACAAAGTACACAGCAAAAGTACTAAGACCTCACACTCCAAACCATAAGACTGGTGGCTCATTTCTGAGAAGAACCTAATATACACCAACTTAAAGACTCAAAAACACTTTGTAGTATTTATTCTCCAACATAATGATTCACTCAACTTTTAAAATTTTTAGGGATGGTAATTTATATAGATAAAACAGATTCATTAAATAAAAAGTAAGGAGGGTATGGTCTTTTCTTGGTTCTCTAAGCCATACCATTTCAGGTATACCAAAACTTTGCACTTACATAGAATCTCTTCTACCTATGCTAATATCCAAGTTTTAGAGTTCATTAAGCTGGTGATAGAACAATGAGAAAAACAGATTGATGTATACAATCTGGAACCATGCTTAGAAGGGAAACCTAGCAATACACACAAAAGCCTGAAGTACAAATTCATAAATAATGGCTACATGAATAAAGTTTAACAGTTTAAAGAACAGAAAAGAAAAAGAAAAAAAAAATGGCTACATGAGGCAACATCGTCAGGGCGTCCTTTGGGCCATATTACACTTTGGGCACTTAAATCTTACCCTATTCAGTAGGCAACAGAAGAAAAGCCTGTATGACAATGAAAGCCTAGATCTTTAAGGACTTTATGTGCACTGGGAGTAACCTGAAGGTAAACTATGATATTATATCAAAGTTTACCCAAGTAGCAGCTAAAACATGTCCCAGTTCTCAACCCCAGACCATGATTGCTTTCAAAATTTCAAGACAGCTGAACTTTTAGCACATACCACTACCAAAACGAAAGGCTGCGATTAAGTTCCAGGTTACCAACTAATGAAAGAAGAAACATCATGTGTCTGTCCTCATTTAATTACAGATAATGTCCACAAAAGATTCATTCTGAGGCATTTACGTAGTAAAAGACCAGGATGCCAGTAATTCATTGGGGTCAAGTGCAGACTTTAAACAGCATTCTGTCAAGCACAACGCTATTAACCGGCACTTCTACCTATCTATAAAACAATAACTAGTATTTATAAAAATGACCCTGAGGCAGTTTAAGGTTTTTATACTGCTTCTGCATAGCAAATTACTCCAAAATTGAGCAGTTTCAAAGCATAAACATTTACTAACTCACACAGTCCCTGTGCGTTACAAATTCACAAGTGCTTAGCTAGATGGTTCTGGCCTGTGGTCTCTCAAGAGTATACAGTCAGTGTGTTACCCAAGACTGCTATCATCTGAAGACCTTGCCAGGGCTAAAGGACCCTCTTCCCAAGGTGGCTCTTTCAGATGACTGACAAACTGGTAAACTGCCAGCTGTTAGCAGAAGGCCTCACTTCTACATAAATCGCTATGGTCTGCTCAAACGTCCTCACAACATGGCAGCTGGCATCTCCCAAAGTGGGTCGTTCAAAAGAACAAGGCAAAAGTGGCAATGTCTTCAGGACTTAAGCTCAGAAGTCGTACACCATCACATCTGCCATATCCCATCGATCACACATAACAACCCTGATATAATGTGGGAGGGGACTTCACAAGAGCATGAACAGCAACGGGCAGTGACCACTGGGGCCATCTGGAGGCTGGCTATGATTACAACCTGGGAATAAGCTTCCAAATGAAAGAAAGATTACACTCAATATAGTTTCAGACATCTTTTTTTATAGCCCAATTTCTTCACCAGGATGTTATTTTGACTTGCCATTAAATTCTAAGCACTGTAATTTAACAAATGTATTATTTTAGAATATTGAGAGTAGTATCAACAGTATTTTAAAAGCAAATATTCTAGATCCTCAAAACCTGAGTAGTTAGAGTTTCCATGGTCACAAAATCACAAAATCAGAAAGAATCTTAAGAGGTCACCTAATTTGTTGAAGCTGAATGATAAGCCCTTGGGAGTCCATTATATCATCCTTTCTCCTTTTGTGTTTATTCAAAACTTTCTATAAAAAAAACTTTTTAAAGAAGTACAATACATTCATTTTACAGATGAAGCTATCCCTCAATATGTAAAGAAATTTACCTATTCAATGTAGCTCTTAATATCAGAACTCGAGAGATAAAAAGATGAAATACAGTATTTCTTAAACAAATGACATCTTCTTATCAATAAGACCTCAAGTAACTGCAGAAAAAAAAAAAATTATCCAGCAACCTTCTTTGGCAAGAGCTTGTTGCTTTAAGATTACATTAGGGTAACAGTAGTCAGTTGTAGTTTGTGAATAAAAAGCACTATAACACTAAAGCTAGGAGTTCTCTGTTGGTCAGGTTGTTTTTAGTGGATATAATATTACCATGGCTAATCCTGATTTCCAGTTTCAGCTACTGAATTTTAAAAAAAAATCTATGCGGGGAAGCCTGGGTGGCTCAGTCCTTAAGAATCTGCCTTCAGGGGCGCCTGGGTGACTCAGTTGGTTAAGTGACTGCCTTTGGCTCAGGTCATGATCCCGGAGACCCGGGATCGAGCCCCACATAGGGTTCCCTGCTCGGCGGGAAGCCTGCTTCTCCCTCTCTCACTCCCCCTGTTTGTGTTCCCTCTCTCGCTGTTTCTCTCTGTCAAATAAATAAATAAAATATTTTTAAAAATTAAAAAAAAATAATAATAATCTGCCTTCAGCTCAGATCATGGTCCCAAGGTCCTGAGATGGAGCCCTGTATCAGCCTTCCTGTTCAGCCGAGAAGGCTGCTTCTCCCTCTCCCTCACCCTGGCTTGTGTTCCCTCTCTCGCTGTCTCTCTCCCTGTCAAATAAATAAATAAAATCTAAAAAAAAAAAAAGACTATCGATAATCTTGATACTACATATAAAAAAAAGATTAGGATAAACCTTTCTGGAAACTAAAAGAATGGATCCCCCTCCAACAACAGATGTACTCTGCTCCCAGGGACCTGGTCATTATTTTCAGCTTGAGACTACAGGGAAAAGCTAAGATAAGAGTGGCAGAGAAGAGGGAAGGAACACACTACATGGACGAGTGTTCTATATGGGTCACATCAGATTTGGAAGGAAAAGTAAATCTAAACATAAAAATAACTGTAGCCTTCTCATACATTTTAGAAAACAGCAGCAGCAACAGCAATAGTGAATATGCAATGAAGATTTACTACATCCCAGGAGCACTCCTAAATATGAAATCAATATACTCTCATGTAATCTTCACAAAAGTCCTTCTCAACAACTATTTAACAGATGGGGAAATAGACTCAGATTAAGATAATTATCAATGATAACCTACATGTAAGAGGTAGAGTTGAGATTCAAACTCAGTTTCCTCCAGAGCCACATCTTTAAGTGTTGTGCAATACTGCTTAAAATGGAGCCATAAAATCAAGCAGCCATGTTTTTTACCCCATCTTAATAAAGTAACAGAAGAAGGTGTTCAGGAACAATGTTTCTTTTCATTGAAAAAAACTCCTAAGGGTATGACTTTGTATTTGCAACATGAGCTTATAAAAGATACCATTTCTTGGGGCGCCTGGGTGGCTCAGTTGGTTAAGCGACTGCCTTTGGCTCAGGTCATGATCCCGGAGACCCGGGATTGAGTCCCATATCGGGCTCCCTGCTCGGTAGGAAGCCTGCTTCTCCCGCTCTCACTCCCCCTGCTGTGTTCCCTCTCTGGCTGTGTTTCTCTCTGTCAAATAAATAAAATCTTAAAAAAAAAAAAAAAAAAAAAGATACCATTTCTTTCTCAATGCTATCCCTACAAACCTACCAAAAGTCACCAAGTAAGGTTGGAGACTTAGACAATGTTTCCCAGTAGGGAAAACAGAAAGCTGAATATAAGGCCCACAGTTCCACATATAAATATATACAAAACAAGACAAAGGGCACCTGGGTGACTCCGTTGTTAAGTGTCTGCCTTCAACCCAGGTCATGAACCCAGGGTCCTGGGATTGAGTCCGGCATCGGGCTCCCTGCTCAGCCGGAAGCCTGCTTCTTCCTCTCCCACTCCCCCTACTTATGTTCCCTCTCTAGCTGTCTCTCTCTCTCTCTGTCAAATAAATAAAGTCTTTAAAAAAAAAAAAAAAAGAAACAAGGCAAAAGAAATGTAAAAGTTTGTTTCAAATCCTAACTACACCTGAAAGGTTATAAATTACTTCCAGTCAAAACACTGATTTTTCTTTTCTTTGCTCAAGAAAACTTTGGCCCTATGTATGCCATTGGCAGCATTTTCAAATCGCGAAATCTCGAGGTCCCCATTATGTCAAGTACTTATCCAAATGAGCACAACTAGCAATTGTCCCAACTGCTATGCTTTTATAAAAACATTGCACAGATTAACAAAAAGTATCATTGTATAAACACTGTTTAATGACATGAACAAGCAGTTTTTAAATCCCTACAGGAATCAGGCTTATTTTCTCTGAACACTATAAAATCATTTAAAGATAATAATAAACATATATAATTTTAAAGACTTGGGAGTTTTTTGGGGTGGTTTGTTTTGTTTTGTTTTTTAAACAGACTGTCGAGTTGCATAACCAATTTGAGCGATGCATTAAATTCAGAATCTATGCTACTACATTGCTTGTCCTAAGACTTCATCTGGGACAGAGAAGGATGGTGACCTATGCAAACATCACTGCCAGAGACTCTTATAGGGTATTATTGTTGACAGTCAGGCTTGAGAGGAAAAATGAAGTCCGAGCAGAAAGAAAGCTCTGGGGAGTTTTTACTACCCTGAAGTCCACTTAACCTTCCAGAAAATTACTTTTCCTTACAAAATGGGGGGGGGGGAGAGGAGATCTTAATTTTTTTTTTTCTTTAAAGTGGCAGAAATTTATTACTCACTTGCATTCAAGTAAACCTGCTGGGATTATTCAGTTCTGCAAGTTAGATTATGTGATTAGCCATTAAGGATGTACTACCTAAATTCCTACAATATAGAGTAATCATCTTCTCCTGAATGGAAAGAAATATTCAGCATCATTATCTATCTGTCAATGGTATAAGGAAAGATTTCCTTTTTCTGTTCAGAAGTCTTGTCTACTGCCTCTAAATATGCATGTGGTATATATCTTAATATCCATCAAAGTTAGATATGTACACGTGTGTGTATATATAATTATGTCATATAGAGAGAGATTTGAGAATTCAAAAAATAGGAAAAAAATGATTATGCCCATTTTTCTTCTGGATATAAAAAAGCTAAGTGATATCTGTGAATAAGAAGACCACCCCAAGAGTAACTCTACGATATTGAAAAGTGGGAATATAATCTTGATCTCTTGGCTCCTGCTTCATACGGAGCTCCCAGACTCCCACCCAGCATTTCTAAGGTTTTAGTCTCTCACTTGATTTGGCAATATTCTCACCCTAATTATCCCAGTTGCGCACCAAGTCTGACACACGTGCACATGTCTCCATAAATTCTTTTATATTACAAAAGGAACATTCAATGTATGTGTCTTCTGAGAATTTTAGAACACTCCTCAAGGAAATAAGGAGCTAAGGAAAACTGCAAACTTAGGCCTGGGGATCACTGTTCTGACTTAAGTCAAAAAGTTACCATCAGACAATCCATAGGACCTAGCTCGCTTTTCCTAGTAAGTCCCCAAATAATCACAAAGTGTGGATTTGTGTCCACATTACAGCTTGTACCCAAGACAACCATTTCCTGTTGCCACGGGTTACAAGGATGAGTCACTAAGGAGCCCTCAGACAACTTGAAAGATGTCTTATCTTGTATCATGTTCAGAATTAACAAAATATATTCTTGGTAATTAGCAGTGCTCAAGAATAGTCTATTAAAATATCAGATCAAAAACATTTGTTAATCCTCCTGCATGAAAATGGGGACTTGAGGTAAGTAAACTTGAGGGATTTTTTTTTCCCTCTTATAAAACAGATAATTCATTATTACCAACCATTCATTAAATGATTCATATATAGATGCAATCACAAGGGGGGAAAATCAGTTTCAGGATAAATGTACTAAAATAAGAGAATGATTTATGGCTTGTCGTTAATAAACTTCTAATTTCAAATCATGCAAGGCTTAATCAGAACAGACTTCATGTTAAACCCTTCATGTACATATACAAAAAGAGGGACAGTCACACCAAAATATTAAATGTACAGGAGGGCATGACAGCTCTTAAACCAAGAGCAAGAAAAATCAACATTTTATTGCACCTACAATTAATTGTGCATTCAACTTCCATGCAGTCTGCAAGAGGCACCTTGTACACGTCAGGAAAAAAATACCCAACCAGCAAACACCAAAATCAGGAGTCAGGTAAAAATAATAATGTAAGAACATTACTACTATCTTTGCTCACTACAAGGAAGAAAATGTTGAAAGAAAAATGCTTTTTTTTAGATTTTGCTGGCAAGGGAATTTTAAGTCTTTTGTAAATAGTCATCTGAACTGGATAAATATGACCTATGGTATGAAAACTATTAGGTGTAGAATTAAGAAGATGAAAATATATTTAAAACCTACAGCTTCTTAACTGTCCAAAAACAAAGCCAATAGTGTGAAGGGGCATGGCAGTAATTATCTTTTCTATATTAGAATTGATTGTATTTTCCAATCTCTCAGCAGTTTCTCTTCTTCCTGATCCATTCTCTGCTCCAAGACCCTTTCTTCTATATTGAGAGTTGAATTCAAAAACAAATGTGCAGACAAAGGAAAGGAGGCAAGGGGAGCTCACTAAATGGAGATCTTTTTCTATACGAACTATATACATATAGTGTATCCACAGAGTGGTGGATAATCATTGATTAGTATTGTTTTCACACCTGAAATATTTTAACTTCAGGAAAACATGAGCATAACAACTTGACCTTTTGGTCAACAACAACAAAATCCATATGAATTTTATTTCTGGTGAAAAAGAAGTTGTCCTGTCCTATCCCTTTGTTTCCACATGATACAGACCTCTTATGTTTCAAAGAAAAAAAAAAACATTTTGAGGAAGTGTCTCAACATAAACAAGGCAGAATGGGTTCTGTACTAGAGTGGCTCCACTTTTAAATAAGTTCTAACTTACACCTACCTAGCATAGTTAGACACATGCTAAGAACCAAAATCAAAAATCTGGTTTTATTGTACTATCATGTCCTCAGAACTAAAGTCTGAATCTAGTTATCCCCCCTCCGCTCCCCCAGCAGTTGCTGTGCCTTATCTAATCTTTTGGCAAGGTCTGTCTGCACCACCACCCCCCTTACCCCCTGCTTCTCTTAGCCCCTTCCACCAGAGGCTGCCACTTCAGCAGCTGGGACTTTGGGAAGCAAGGTTCTGGACCTTCATTATGATCTACTCATTTCCAGTAACTGGGAAGTATAAAACTAAATGAGGGTTAAAAAGAAGATAATTAAAGCAACAGAAGTTGCATGTTCCTCATAAACTGGGGGATGAGGGGGCTGTCTCTCAAGTCCCCTAAAATTAAATATCGAAGAGGAGAAAGTGTTTATCAATAATTTAAGAGGGGAGTTTCTATAGTATAAGGCTGGATTTTTTAAAACGTAGTTTGTTTTTTTTAATATATATCCATGGCATATGTGGATTTAAAAACATATTCAGCCCTTACAGTACATGTCATACTTGGAGCACAGAAGCGAGAACTGATACTGACATACAGACGCCCAGCTCAGAATGCATTTCTGCAGAATCGAGGAAAATCAATAGACTCAGGAAACAAATATGTTGATGGATGAGGACAAGTCCGAAACGACCCGGTTGAGGTGGCCACGGTGCAGGTTTCACAGCCCTTCCCATGTTGGCAGAACGGAAGGGTTACCAAAAATTCCCCTTTCTTTTCAGAGGGAGACGAAAGAAAGAAATGAGGGGAGGAAAAAGAGGGAAGGGAGGGAAGAGAATGGAGCTGGTGACGAAAAAAGGAAGAAAGGAATGAGAACGGGGAGAAAGAGAGAAACCCGAAGAGGGGCGGGGGAGTAGGAAGGAAAGCTATGATGTTTGGACGCTCGCCAGCCACCCAGCCGAGCGCTCCACCGCCCCCAAGCCTTCCTCCCTCGCTCGTCTGGAACCATGGGGTTCCCTGGTTGCGCCGCCCTGGTGCGGACAGCCCTCCCCGCGACCCCCGCCCGGCGCAGGCCATGCGGTGCTGCCCCCAAGTAGCCCCCCGCAGCCCGCCCACCCGAGCCCGCCACTCCCTGGACCGCGCTTGCCACCCCCGCCCCCGACTGCTCCCCGCGTCCACATCACTAGTCTGGGGGAAAGCGAGAGATGGAAAAATCAAAAAGGGGAGAGGGGGCGACCAAAAAAAATTTTTTTTAATGAATGTGATAATAGGTCCTGGGGGAGCAGCAGGGAAGATTCCCGTGGCAGGCACCTGGGAAGGAACACGCTGTTGCAAATACCCCGGGCTGCGTTGAGCTGGGCGATTTTCCACAAAAGGAAGTTTGGAAGAAGCGCAGCGGTTTGCAATGGAAGAGACGCGGAGCCTAGCGTTACCTGACTGAGGTCAAGCCGGCGGGCCGCGGAAATCCTCAGGTTTGCGATATTGAGCCTCTTCATCAGGTTACTATGGAAATCGTCTTGAGAAGGGGGGGAAAAAAACCCAAAAACCCGCAGCCCAAGCACATCCTCGTCACCCCGAAGGAAACTGCTGGAGCCGCCGAGCGCGGGCGCGGGACCGGGCGCGGCGCCTCTCCCGGCCCGGCTCGCTCTTTCTTCCCTTCTCGGCCGGGCCGCGCCTCCCCGCCCCGCGCCGCCGCCGCCGCCGCCGCCGCCGCCGCCGCCGCCAAGCAGCCCGCGGGCCGAGCGAGCCCTCCGCGGCGCGCTGCCGGGAGCGAGAGCGCGAGCGAGCTCGCAGCCGCCAGCCGGCCTGGGCGCCGAGTGGCGCTGTTTCCCAGCCGCGCAGCTGGAATTTAAAGAGACAGTAGCCTCGCGGGGTCTGGGTCCGGGTGCCCTCCAGAGCAGCACGGAGGGCGCCCACCGTCTCCGCCCCGGCGGAATGGACAGAGCAGGCCCGGAGAGGAAAGTTTCCTGCGGGGACCGCGGCGGGAGCGCGTGAAGACCTGCCTCGGCCTCCTCTCCGGAATGCAAAAACACAGGCTGCAAGGAGAGAGTAAGAGGGATTTTTTTTTTCTCTCCCTTGGAGACTAAGGGGGAAATGATTTGTATGCTCCACAAGGCATGCACCTATTTTCAGCTGCGCTCATTTTCGTCCTTGTGCACAGACTTTTTTCATTGAAAGCACAGAGACAAATGGGGGGGGGGGGTTCATTCCTTGTTTTATGTCGGACTCCAAGCAGAGAGGGTTTGGAGGGAAGGTGGTGGCGGGAAGATATAGCTGTCAAATATCTTGGAAAATCTTTTTTTTTTTTTTCATTTCTCTTCATCTCTCAGCCAACGAAGCATCTCCTTTTCTCTTCTCTCTTAGTCCTGGAGAACAGGCTTGAAGGTATATTCCAACCTGTAGTTCAGCATCCTCCGACAGACCACCGTCCAGCGGGCACCTTTTCTCTACAGCCATGAATGCAAGCTTGCTCCTGTTGCTTCTCAGAGAATAAGCAAGAATCCAGCGGAAAGAAGCATCTAATCTAGTCCCTTTCTATCCTAGCCAAGCCAGCTTTCACTGAGCACCGCTCTCACTGCTATTGCAAATAAGGCTCACATTTGTGTTGTTTCCAACATAGAGTCCAAAGAGAATGCGTTTATAAATTTATATGGCTTAATGCCACCATGTATTTATTTGGAGTATCAGAGAAACTACCCAATTTATTTTGCTATTCTAACAATCACCTTTCACTGCTTTATATACTTAACAGCTTTTTGTGGTACCAGTTCAACTCAAATTTTTGGCGGGGTTGGCAATAAGGAGACTCTCCCTTTGGTCTTATCTAGATCAATCAAACTGCACAGTCACTTGTGTATAGAATAGCAGATGCTCAATAAGCTCAGTAAATGTGAATGACACTCTTTTGGGTTGATAGACAGTTCTCAGAAGGAATGCATCTATGTCTAGATTAGCAACACCTTGAGGGCAGGAGTCATATATTATTCTTATATTTTAGACCTTATATATATATTTTTAATATTTTATTTATTTATTTGAGAGAGAGACTAAGACAGAGCATGAGAGGGGAGGTCAGAGGGGAAGCACACTCCCCGCGGAGCTGGAAGCCTGATGCAGGACTCGATCCTGGGACTCCAGGATCGTGACCTGAGCTGAAGGCAGTGGCTTAACCAACTGAGCCACCCAGGTGCCCCTAGACCTTATATATTTTTATGAGCCCTGCACAAAGGAGGCTATCCTCTAACTCAAGTGTCTTAAATTTCTTCTTTTCCTCTCCCTACAGTATCACCCTCAGTACTCACACCTGCTCCATACATCCATCTTACTTGTCTTTTTTTTAAGACTTTATTTATTTATTTGACAGAGAGAGATCACAAGTAGGCAGAGAGGTAGAGAGAGAGGAGGAAGCAGGCTCCCTGCTGAGCAGAGAGCCTGATGTGGGCCTCAAGCCCAAGACCCTGAGTTCATGACCTGAGCCGAAGGCAGGAGCTCAACCGATTGAGCCACCCAGGTGCTCCATCTTGCTTGTCTTTTACCTGGCTTCCAGAGCAACCCTTCAAAATATAGTAGTCTCATCTAAAATTCTTCTGTAGTTCTCCATTTCGTTCAGGCAAATGGCCTTTTTTTTTTATTATTATTATGGACTAGAACAGTGTTTCTCAAATTTTAGCATGCATCAGAATCTACTGGAGACGTTATTAAAAGATTTCTGCCCATACTCATGCTCAAATTTTCCCTTTCAATAGCTCTAGGGTGAGGCATAAGAACGTATATACTTGGGGTGCCTGGGTGGCTCAGTAGTTAAGCGTCTGTCTTCAGCTCCGGTCATGATCCCGGAGTTCCCGGGATTGAGCCCTACATCCGGCTCCCTGCTGGGTGGGAAGCCTGCTTTTCCCTCTCACTCCCCCTGCCTGTGTTCCCTCTCTAGCTGTGTTTCTCTCTGTCAAATAAATAAATAAATAAATAAATAAATAAATAAATAAATAAATAAATAAATAAATGTACTTAACAAGATCCTAGGTGATGTTGATGCTGTCAGTCTGAGATGCACCCTTTGAGAACCACTGGCATTGATCATTTATGATCTGACCCCTGTTTATCTCTCTTGCTTCACCGTTCCCATCTGCCTCACAGTTTCCAAGCAAAGCAAACTTACTAACTTGTGTTTTCCTTTCCAAATGGTACCCACTCAGCCCCACCTTGCAAATGCTAGTCTCTGCCAGTATCCTCTCCCCTTCACTGTTCCCCATGTCCCACTGCCCCATCTGGGTAACTTGTTCAACCCCTAAAACAAAACTTCAGGATACCTTGCCAAACACTCCTGGGTCCCACATCTGAGTTCAGGTCCCAGTCTGTGCTGCCTCTGTACCCATTTTTCACACCTTAAGTGTAATACTTGTATAGTTATTTGTCTGCTTCCTCACTAGCCTGGGCATGCTAATTGCAGGCAGGGACCATCATTTATTTATCTCTGCATCCCCAAGTGCCTAGCACATTGGTCAAGAAGTCACAACTCAATAAATGGGAACAGGGGAGAGAGGGAGAAAATGAAAGTAAGAGACATGATATTTTTCTTTGCTGATGATTGTAATGATGTTCAAAGACAAAAGGGTAACATAAGCGAGGTAGTAATCTTTAAAAGGACAGAAAAAAAACAGAGAATATTTTTTAACTTTTAGCATGTATCAGATACTAAGTTAAATGTTTGGCATACTTGCTATAGAATGAATGTGTCCCCCCCAAATTCATATGTCAAAACCCAACCCCCAATGTGATTGTATTTGGAGGTGGGAACTTTGGGAGGTGATTGAGCCCTCATGAATGGGACTTAGTGTCCTTGTAACAGAGACCGCCAGAGAGCTCTCTTTGTCCTCCATTTGAGGACACAGTGAGAAGATGGCGATCTATGAACCAAGGAGTTTGTCCACACCAGAAGCTGCCAGTACCTGGATCTTGGACTTCCCAGGCTCCAAAACTGAGATAATTAATGTCTGTTGTGTAAGTCACCCAGGATCTGGTATTCTGTTGGAGCATCCAGAGAAGACTAAGACAATGTTACCTTATCTATTCCTCAAAGCAGCCTTGCAAGATAAATACTACATGACATACGCAAGAAATTCGAGGCATGGAAAAGTTCAGGCGCTTGTTCATATCCCATAGCCGTTAGTGGCTATTGCAGAGCTAAGGAGGGGGAGGATACACTTTACCATAAGCACCACAAAGGCAATTTTCTATGGGTAAAAATAAGTTTAATGGGTATCCTGTTAACATTCACCAATTTTTTGGCTTTGATTAGGGTCACCTGACTTCTCACTTCCCTCCCTCCAGAAAGGTTTATGGTTCACAGGCTAGGGCAGGGACCTCTGTGGCTTTTTGGAAGCTCCTGTGACTCAACAGTCTACTGACATGAAGGGTCTCCCTGGCTGCCTGGCCGTGCTGAGTGCTCTTGCTCTACCTTTGTATCATGTCCTTCATGCTATTTAGACTTTTAACCGACTGGCCAAATCTGTTAGAGTGGCAAGACCAGAGAAGAGTCCCTCACTTGTCTGTATTTCCATTGCACTACATTTTACTATTACAGAGGTAAACATTAACTGACAAGCAAATATGTAAATTTATTAAAAGTATGATAAATAAAATTTGTGTCACTTTGGATATGTGCCCAAACCCCCCACACACACACACACACACCAAAAGTGAGCTTGTTTGAAAGTAGGTGGATATTATGGACATTTAGGATAAGTCTGCAATTAAAAATTTGGCTAATTTTCTAAAAATATACAAATTTTCATTAATAAAATCAGTCCTATATAAACCTGGGAACCACAGGACTACAGAATAAGTCAGTACTTCCCTATAGTGATGTTTGTTTTCCTTGAAGGTTGTGTCCTTTACATAAGATTATGCTAAAGTCATGAAATTGGGACAGCTAGAGAAGATAATTAAGGTTCATAACTTTAGCAGCATATTAGAATCACCTGTGGCGTTCTCACAACTCTCAATGCCCAGGTTGCTTCTCAAACCAACACTATCAGCCTCTTGGCATTAGGATCTTTAAATCCTTCCAGATGATTTTAATGGGAAAGCAGGACTGAGAATCACATCTTTCAAGATAATCTGCAATGGAACTCAAACCTGGCTGTTCATTTGAATCACCTGAGAAATTGTAAATTTCACATACTCACTGACCAAAGTTCTGATTTGGTTTGGGGGGGCGGGGTGGCAGTCCTTCCTGCATGTAAAAGCAACCCCAGGTGATTCTGATGCTGAACCAGGGTTGAGAATCACCATGTCAGAGTGATATTTCTCCAAGCAGAGTCCCCAGGACAGTAATAGGGGCATCACTCAGAACCTGTGAGAAATGCAGATTCCAACTCCCACTGCAGATCCAGTGAATCAGAAGTGCTTGTGTTGGGCTCCAGCACTCTCTGTGTCTACAAGTGCTCCTAGTTATTCTAATACACACCCAAGTTTGGGAACAACTGCCTTATGACATGGTATTAGTGGTGCCATTGTCCTTTAGAATTAAGAGTTCAGCATTACCTTCAGCAAACATCTATTGAGATCTTACTATAGTGGTTCTGACCATTTTTTTCTAAGAAGTTTCTAGTGATGCTAAAGCTGCAGAACCAGACATCGCACTTTGAGAACCACTACCCCATTATGTGCCAGTCCCTATAATTAAGTACTAAGAATCCTGAGTTTTTGAGGGTTGCTGGAGTGGAAGGGTTGGGAGGGACTGGATGATGAACATTGGGGAGGGGATGTGCTGTGAATTGTGTAAGACTGTTAAATCACCTGTACCCTTAAAACAAATAATACACTACATGTTAATTAAAAAAAACAAAACAAACAAACAAAAAAAACCCCAGAATCCTGGGCGCCTGGGTGGCTCAGTTGGTTGGGCGACTGCCTTCGGCTCAGGTCATGATCCCGACCCAGGATCAAGTCTCACATCGGGCTGCCTGCTCGGTGGGAAGCCTGCTTCTCCCTCTCTCACTCCCCCTGCTTGTGTTCCCTCTCTCTCACTGTGTTTCTCTCTGTCAAATAAATACAATCAAAAAAAAAAAACCAAACACCAGAATCCTGAGATTTGTTTTATTTTTTGTTTTGAAAAGGGACTATAGGAGTGGAAAACTTCTTTCTTCCCTTCTAGCTTCTTTGGTGTGTCTAATAGTTAATACTTGACACAAGGCAGATGAACAAGAGAAAAACAAATTTTGTATGTATGAGAGTCCCAAAGACCTAAGATCCCAGAGACAAGCAACTGAGGTTCATACATTAATCCGAGCTAAGGAGAAGGGGTTAGGGGTTTGGGGATCCAAGGGGGAAGAAGACAATTCACAGGAAAACGAGAAAAGCAAATGTTTAGTAAACAAATGTTTGCCATGCCACAGAGATAAATATTTCTAATACCAAAGTTACCTTGATATCCATTCCTGGTCCAGGCCTTCCATCTAAATTCTTTTTAATTTAAAAGAAGAAGCAACTAAAGTGTTATGGCTACATCAAGCTTATAAAAAGAAATTTCTTGTCCCTAATTCCATAAAGTAAAAAGTTATGAGAGGATTGTGCGTGTGATAATAAATATATTTTATCAACTCTTACATACTGGGTCCAAAATAAAAATGAAGATTCAGAACTAAATTTTCAGGCAACAGAGTCATAGGTTATGGCCGTGAAGATGTCAGCGACTATACTAGATTACACAAAAACTTCAGGAAAAAAAAATCATCCATTCTCTCCTCGAAACCAACCACCATATCTAGAGCATAAAAGCTGATGAAAAACTTGCCTTCACTGCCTACACAAATGAGTCAATTTGCCTTCCCCGAAGAAGCAACTCTTCTTTCTGTCATAGCTTTAAGAAGGAAGAAAAACCTGGTCATTCTCAAAAAGTAAATACTGTTCTTCTTGGTGCCTCGGTGTGAAAGTAGCTATGTAAACCCTGCCCATCCTAACCTACAAATGTTAAAAGAGCCCCTGGTTCCCACACCCCGGGCTTCCTTCCAGGGAAAATCAGAGAAGCACAGATCACTGAAAGCAAGCACTGTGTCACTAATCTTTGCCTCTAGCCAGGCAGCCAAAGAAAACCCCCAACCAGAGACTCAAAAGAAGACACCCCAGACCATGAAATCTCCTTTCATCCTTTTAGCTGCCTGAATTGATTTCAGGCTACTAACCTGGATCCTTTAGGGGAGAATCTTTTGGGATAAGCTCCTTTTCTTAGGATGAGACCCTGTCTCTTTACTTGGCAATTGCTTTTGAAAAGTTCCAAAATAGACTGCAAAACTGCATTTTCTTTCTGAGACTTCTTTAAGATCAATGGCATTTCTGTGTTTAACAGATGAGAGATCCGGGAAGAGGGTCCTAAAAGAGCTGCCAGCCACAACATCAGGTGCCGAGTTGCTGACAGGAGAAAAGGCTTTCTAAGAGTGATCTACAAGCCTGTGTTCCTCTCTGCTTTTTCAAATAGCCGCAATGTTAATTACTACATGGGCTACTGCACTACTTCCTCTGGAAAGCTCTTCAAGTTTGAATGAAGTCTCCTCCTACCAAGGCTGGAGGAAATAATAGTCATCACCAAACTGCAAAATGTCACATAAATTTCTTTTTAGAGGCATATACACTTATATAAGCAATGCAGCTCCAAGAAATGTAATGAAGTTGCTTAGGTGAACGGGAAACAGCAGTAAGTGGCCTTTAAAAATATCAATTGTGAAGGAGAAATGTAAAGGGAACAAAAAGCAGACAAAGATGATGACAAGAAGGTCATGTAAGAACATTCAGGAAGGGAGCTGCTGTGAGTGGCAGGTTGGCCTTCATTTGGACAGTGTTGGTTATACACAGATATCTGGGGTCGTTTCATCTCCGAGTTGATCTCCGTGATAATAATAAAAAGCTCAATTTTCAAGACAGAGGACTCCTTTTTTAATTAACATATAATGTATTATTTGCTTCAGGGGAACAGGTCTGTGAATCATCAGTCTTACACAATTCACAGCACTCGCCATAGCACAAACCCTCCCCAGTGCCCATCACCCAGCCACCCCACCCCTCCCACCCACCCCCTCCGCTTATTTCCTGAGATTAAGAGTCTGTTATGGTTTGTCTCCCTCCCCGGTCCCATCTTGTTTCATTTTTCCCTCCCTTCGTCCCACAAACCACATCCCCCAAGCCCTGCCTCATATGAGAGAGATCATATGATAATTGTCTTTCGCTCAAATCAGACGACTCTTAAAAAAATAGATTACTACCTGAATTTGAAAGTAGCAGTGAGGTTACATCCTGTTCTTTAGAGATGTCAGTTGAATTTACACTGAAATGGCCACACCCAAATACGGAAAAAGCTTATTTAAGAATAAGAAATTTTGTTTCTTATTTGCACACAAAAGTAAGAAAGTATCTCCATATACATATATGTGGACAGAGGATGCCATTGTGACCAACTTTAATGAAAGGTGAAAGAGATGAATAGAAGTGAATTGTAAAAGACATGGAACATTTCCTCAGGTTTAAAATTTTAAAGTTAAAATTTTAATTAAAAGAATTGATTAATAAAATGGCTGCAAAATAAGTTACCCAAAGGCACAATAGGAAAAGAGTTTACCATGAGAATCCTGAAAATAAGTTTCAGTCTATTCTAAAAATCATTAATGGGAGATTGGCGACGTGTTCCCTTCTTGTGCAACAATTATCATCATTAGAGACATGACACACAAGTATTGCAGCATACTTCTCTGCACCATGGTGACATTTTTAATATTCTGCAAATTGATTTCCAGGCCATTCCCACTACCCCTTGTTTATAGCCTTGGTTACCCAGAAGAAAATGAGCAAGCCTGACCAGCTGGGCATTCTGTATTTCTGTGCTCATCAGTGCTTAGAATCACATTGCTCTCTCCCAGAGGCCTCATAACAGTCCTTTATTGTTGGTCTAGAGATCAGCAGCACCAAGAATCTTCTATAAGGACAGGCTGAAGAGCTATAAGGAGTTGTGTGAGTCCCTCAGAGGCGCTCAGTTGAACACCAGTAGCAGATGAATACTTTTCTGACTGTAAATTATGACAGTAAAGTTAAAAACCTCTAGAAAATGTAGAATGTATACAACTCTTGAAACCATGATATAATCATTTTATTAATGTCTTTTTCCATCATTAAGTCATCTTTGCTTGTTCTCATGAATTTTGGGACCCATAAAAATGTTCTTCCTTATGCAAATCTGCACAGATGCTGATCCTACTGACCCAAGCTGAGGTTTCCTCTAAAAATCCCTGCAATAATCATTCCCTACCCCTGAATCACACCCAAATCAGGAAATAAGAGGAAGTTGGCACCTGCCTTAAGCTTTATGACTTAGAATTTCCTAGCAGACCCACATTCCCATAAATAACAAATAAAAATGGAATCGAAATAAACCAGAGTATTCCATTTCTTCAAGACAGCTGCTCTCTTTCTGTTAGATTTTCTAGGTGGTGGAGAGAAAAAAAAAAAAAGATTTTGATTTCCAGTACTTGGTCAGTGCTTACTTGCACAGATTTCTTATCTTTGGGGGGTGGGGGGGAAGCAACAATGAAAGAACTAGCTAGAAGGAAAATAAAAAGGAACAGAGAGTAATTATTTTTACCACATGACCAAGATATAGAGAAAAGATAAAGTTAGAAAAAGTTCATCACTTCTTGTCTCACACTGATAGTGCGAATCAAAATTTAAGATGTGTCTGCAAGGTAGACACCCCAAGAGAATGTAGTCTTTTCCTTTCAGAAATTATCAGGTAAGAGAACTTCTATTAGTGTAGCTTAATACATAGACAGAGGAATTACACATTCAACTGACCTTATCAGTAAAGACAGAGCCACACTCTCAAGAAAAGCTCAAGAAATATAAAATAAGTCATACATGGAAAGCTAGTGTCACCCTTTAATTATTCAACCCTGTAGAGAATCTAGTTGCATATGTGAAAAGTTCAGAAACTTAAGAGTTTTGCTCTTCAAGTCAACAGGTCTTTGCAGAATGTGTTTCCAGTACAAGGAATACTGTTTACTTCTATGTGTTTAAATTTCCAAGTCCTAGTGGAGGTTACACGGAACAGGAGGGCAAGGGCACAGTCCTGAACTTCTGTAGTAACTGGGGATGGGTAGAGATGAATAAAATTTTACTCATTTTTATTCCAGCAAGCATGACAGGACTGCACCTTTGCTAATGCTAAGGGATTGACTAGGGCTCATCTGGGGAGTAATTTCATTAGCTTCCATTTATGGTTTCTTCTGATATTTTTGGCATGGATTAAAACACCAGCACAGACCAGCATGTTGATGTGCTTATTCTCCTTGCAGGATGCCCCTATCACCGTAGCTGTTCGGGAAGTCAGATACAGAAAAGTTCATTTATTAGTTATTTATTTATTCGTTTTTGAATAACAGGCAAATAGAAGATACAGCCCTTGGGCAAAATAATTAGTTAAAAGATGAAGACAACTGGTTTTCCATAACTTCATCTAATCCACAGCTACCTATTACTGCATGCAATCCCAAAATACTCAAGGTACAGATTATAGTTTCTGTAATACAGGTTAGAAAGATATTTGAATGTATACTGTAAATGTGATATCCTGCATGAAGAACTTTTAAATCTGAGTTCCTAATATATGACATGTGAGAGCTCAGTCTACATGTGTGATACGAATGAGCTCTCACATTTCTGATACTTCATTAAAATCCACTATTTAAATGCTTTTGTACTGATACCTAAATAGTATCATAAGCTTGGGTGTGAGAGAATGTATGTACACATGGGCTTTGATGCCCTAGTCTCAGAAAATCCTCAGACAATTGTTCTTTCTTAAAAGGAACATATTACTCCTCTGTTTATAACAAACCAGGGTACTCCATTTTGAAACCCCGGACATTTTATCGCTGTACAGCTCTTCCGCAGGAACACTTCATTCAAGTTACAATCTGCTATCTGAGATCCTGAGAGGATGAACAGGGACTGGATCATGTGACCGGGAATGCGGAGTCATATCTCAGCGCCTGTAATAACTGTCATAGGAGAGCAGATGTGAAATGCTAATGTCTGTGTCTTTGATGTTTTGCAGACTAGTGAGGTATCCCTAGCACTTTATAAACTTGAAGTCATAAATACTTAAGAAGCCAGTTTCATTCCCGGCTTAATCAGCTACAAGGGTGACGGTTACTAATTCTGTCAACTCTGTTCTGTGTTAATAACAGTTATCATCAGTCCACATGAGAATCAAAGCTTGGTTAAGTCTCGCCCTCTCAGGTGTACACAGTATCCAGTTAGAACGATGGCTTCTGGGGCCGATAAAGATAAATGACTATCTCCTTTACAAGAAAATCGTACTAATATCACTAGAAACATCTAGATAAGAACCATTTCTTTCCTACCAATGCTACCAAATAGGGCTTGAATGGAGAAATATAAATCGAATGCTGGTCATAAGCACACATGCCCAAAGAATATTTCATCAATTTAAAAATGAAGCAAAATTGAACAGAAAGTTCAGAGAGTGATAGATAAATGATAATAAAATGTATGGTTATTCCAATTTATTTCTTGAACTCTGAGATCCTTAAGAAATGATGAGGTTTTCATGAGGAAAAGCTTAAAGTTATCACAGACATATATTTGTTCCACCGAAGGAAGGTGTAAAACCCTTGGCCAACCACATACTTTGAAACATATATATCCATGAAATTTACTCAGGGGCATCTAACTTCCTTTGAGAGTTATAGGAGATGACTCAATCAATATATTCATTTGAAAATAAACCCAAATTTTGTAATCGGGATTTATGACCATTTTATTACTCTTTTGTCTCCTAAACTTTTCACCAGCCCTTCCATAGGCTGTTACATCCTGATGTCTGTGGGAGGTTTCCAACTCTGTTTCAAAGTTCTAAAATGCAGTTTACAGCATGTTATTTCTAGAGAACATCTAACTGTTGAAATCTTTCAAATTCTTTAACAGGAACTCTGTGAGGATGTGCTCTACTCATACAAGTTGATAATATTTGTGTCTAAGACATCAATTAAAAATAATTTTTGAAGTAATCATCAGGATTATAACCTATAATTTCATAATTTGTGAGTTTTCCAGCATATATATCAAGTAACCAAAACAGTAATATAATAATACATATTTTCCCCTAACCTTGTTCATAAAGCCTATTTGGATTTACATTATTTTTAATATAGCAGAGACCTTTCCTTCTTGCATTAGCATTATAATTTAATAATTCAAATACAGCATTTTCTTCTGTTTGTTCAGATTTCTTCATTTCAATATAGTTTATAATTTTGTTTAAAATATTTGTTGCTGAAGTGCAAATTTAAATGTATCTCGGAGTTCTCATGGGGTGGAATAGTAAAAAGGCATTTCTTAAGAATCATTAATCAATTGGCAAATTTAAATGTGTCAGTGTGACTCCACTATAAGAAATTACCGAGGTTAGAGAGCCATTCCTTCTCTAAAGAAACTTTTTGTCTACCTTGGATGATGGCATGTGAAAATAAAACACTTAAATTGTAATGCTCGAGAAGATAAACTACAAATGAGTAGTCGGCCATTGAAAACAACCAAAGACAATTTTGCAACACTTAAGTGGAATATTCTGAGGAAATGGGGTTAAAATAGGCCTTTAATGGGGCCTTATAGAGCTTTAATACTCAAACTGTAGTTCCAAGGACCCGGGGCAAATTCTTCATCTGGAAACTGGATACAAATTCAGACTCTCAGGGCTCAAGCCAGACCCATGAATCAGAATCTTCATTTTCACTAGATACCCAAATCAATTCTATGCCCATGAAATTAGAGGCTATCTGATTAGGAGAAAGTAATTCTTGACCTGGGCCTAAAAAAACAGATAGGTGAGATTATAGTCATAAGCAGAGTCTTCATGGTAAAGGGCCCTGAAAGTTCAACTGAATTCATTTGTTGTGTTTGCTGTGATCAAGGATAGGATGTATTAGAAAAGAAATACATGAGGAACAAGGACACCAACAGGAAACCATAGTCTGAAGAAGATACACCATTTATTCTAAAGATTGCCCATGAAATTTCCTTTCTTCTGTGAGGATAAAAAGAGCTAAAAACCACAATCTTACATGCACCCAAAAAGGAGAGAAGTGAATCCAATTGATCAGAGCCTGAAAGATTCACTGAGCTGTGTCTTGCCAGTAGGCCTGAATTCTGTCCTTCAAAAGCATGGAGCACTGGATGTTATATGCAAACAATGAATCATGGAACACTACATCAAAAACTAATGATGTACTGTATGGTGACTAACAGAACATAATAAAAATAAACAAAGAAACAAACAAAACAAAAGCATGAATAAGCCTGGCAGCTCCTTTACCATAGAACTATTGTATACTTCTTGTTTTCATGAATCAAACACACCAGAACAGAGTTCACACATCCCACCCATCTGGGGTGGGGGGTGGGTGGAAGAAGCTGGAAACCTCTATCTTCCTTCTTTGCTTTGCATAACAATGGACATATGGGGTAGACTCCTGGTCCTTGTTGGGAAGCTTATTAATTATGTACACTTTTGTTGGTCAAGTAGGTACTAGTTGGTCATATATATTAAAAAGCAGTATTTTTTTGTCTGAGAACCAAAGTCCCAAAATCTAGGCAATTTATGTGAGATAAAAAGCTCATCTTCAACCCTAACCCCAGAATTGGGGATTTATGGAGAGGGTAACACTATATCTTGCAAAGTAGGAAAACTGAGGATAAAAGACAAAATAATGGGTGGCTCAGTTGGTTTAGCAACTGCCTTGGGCTCAGGTCATGATCCCAGCCAGAGTCCCTGGTTTGAGCCTCGCATCGGGCTCCCTACTCTGCGGGAAGCCTGCTTCTCCCTCTCTCACTCCCTCTGCTTGTGTTCCCTGTCTGGCTGTGTTTCTCTCTGTCAAATAAATAAATAAAATTACAAAAAGACAGGGGCGCCTGGGTGGCTCAGTTGGTTGGGCGACTGCCTTCAGCTCAGGTCATGACCCCGGAGACCCGGAATCGAGCCCCATATCAGGCTCCCTGCGCGGCGGGAAGCCTGCTTCTCCCTTTCTCACTCCCCCTGCTTGTGTTCCCTCTCTCGCTGTGTTTCTCTCTGTCAAATAAATAAATAAATCTTAAAAAAAAAAAAAAGACAAAATTATTCGAAACTACATCAGTTTAACAGGTGTAAACCAAGACTATCCTGAGCAAACCTGTGTTAACCTGCTGAATCATAGTGTGCTTGCCGAAGAAACTAGTATAAAATGCCCTAAAAACTTAGAATGCAAATACAGTGAAATCTCTTCCACTTTCCCAAATACTATCTTGAGCTCCTAATTTATTTATCGGTTGTCACATGTCTTCTTTAGAACCATCAACCACAACCTCCCATGTTCACACAGCCCAACTTGTATACCTAAGCAGGAAGAACACTGCTGTTCTGTGGTGGGCCATGTTGAAGCTAATTTCTCCAAAATTCCAGAGTCAGTGCCAATCCACCACTGGTAATGACTTGACAATTCAGATCCAAGCACAGGCCACCTTAGCTATGCAAGAAAGCAGGAGCCTACTCTCTCAGTGCTGACCAAGAACAAGAGTGCCCTTCCTTGAGCTCCCAACGTTTGTAGCCTTCAACAATTTGGGGTCTGGATTGGTTCATTGTCATCCATCCACAAACCACTTGAGTTTCCCTGTCCAGTGTGTCAGGCAACTTTTCATCTTATATTCTCCAAGCCCAAAGTTGTTACTCCTCTGAGGAAGGTAACACAGTGGATCAAAGACTTTTAGCCTACTACTTATGCACACTTATATCTTTGTAAGAAGATGAAGGTTGCTGACACCTTTTGTGATTCCAAGGCAAAATTCTGGCACCTTTCTTGAAAGAGCTAAAGAAAAAATAATAGGGCGCCTGGGTGGCTCAGTGGGTTAAAGCCTCTGCTTTCTGCTCAGGTCATGATCTCAGGGTCCTGGGATCGAGGCCCACATTGGGCTCTCTGCTCAGTGGGGAGCCTGCTTCCTCCTCTCTCTCTGCCTACCTCTCTGCCTACGTGTGATCTCTCTCTCTGTCAAATAAATAAATAAAATCTTTAATAATAATAATAATAATAATAATAAACTCTGATATTCTACTATGCACAGATTAACACAATTAGGAAACATGCCCGCTATTTGCCAAGGGAGTGTCTTGTGATTTAACAAATACCTAGAAAAAGTATAACTTTGATGTTGGAGATGGAAATGATAGAATTATCAGCTAGAGCCATTTTCCAAGAGAAATGTTCCTTGACCTAGAGACTGATTGGGTTTCTTTTTTTTTTTTTTTTTTTTTTTAGATTTTATTTATTTATTAACAGAGAGAGAGATCACAAGTAGGCAGAGAGAGAGGAGGAAACAGGTTTCCCGCTGAGCAGAGAGCCCGATGCGGGCCTCAATCCCAGGACCCTGAGATCATGACCTGAGCCAAAGGCAGAGGCTTTAACCCACTGAGCCACCCAGGTGCCCATGATTGGGTTTCTTAATACACCAAAAAATAAAATGGAAAAAGACAAAACGAAGGTCAAGTGCGAAACAAAGTTTTCGGTCTGAGTTATGAGGATAATAATACTAATGCTATGAACAAGTAAGAGTTAAGTAAATGTAGCTGATTTAGGATAAGAGATTATTAATTTAGCTGGAGAAATATTACTATTGAGCTAATAGTAGAACTTGCAAGTGGAAATATCTAATAGTTTGAAATTTTAAAGAATAGAGCATGGTTGGTTTTTTTTTTTTTTTTTAAGATTTTATTTATTTATTTGACAGGGAGAAACACAGTGAGAGAGGGAACACAAGCAAGGGGAGTGAAAACAGGGAGAAGCAGGCTTCCTGCTGAGCAGAGAGCCCAGTGTGGGGCTCGAATCCTGGTCTCCCGGGATTATGACCTAGCCAAAGGCAGTCGCTTAACCAACAAAGCCATGAATAGAGGACGGTTAAAGATTAGAAGCGACTATACAGACTTGGGAGCCTTTCACTTTTAGACTGTAGCCTCACAGATGAGCTGATTAATGGTAAAGAGAGGGATAAAAAAGATGAGTTATCAAAGAGGTCAAAGAAAGTACAGGCAGAAAGACAGTGCAGTGTTGACTTGGAAATGCAAATGGATATCATGAAACACAGGAATCTGAAAAGAGATAACATGGAAAACCTAAGAAATTCAACCACTTGGAAGTCAATAGTTGTGAACATAGTGGGGAGATGAGAAGAGACAGAGTCTGAAAATAAACCCTTGGGTATTGTACAGAGGAGAAGGTACAAAAGTGTGAATGCCAACTATGTGCTAGGTGCTTTTACTTACATGAAATGTTTAAAGAAAAATTTCCAGCAGTGTTCTTGGATGTGCAGACCAGACAGAAAAACTTGGCAAAGAAAGAACCAAGCTACACCAAGTGGGGCCTCAGGGAAACAGTAGGGACAAGCTAGAAGGGTGTTTTGTTTTGTTTTATTCTCTTGTATCAGGGTGGGGCAAACTCCTTGCTTGAAAGCAGGAAGAAACCTAAAGGGAGAGATCGGAGGGGTTATGATAGAAGCTAAGCAATTCTAGTGGTAAATGTTAAAAAGTGGAAGTTTTAACATTAATTAAAAAAAATTAGCAATTTTACATTCTTTACCAAAGAGTTAATTTCATTTAATTATGCATGGAATGAGTCTATGGTTCTTTGTCAGCTCTCCTTGTGTCCCTGCCCTTTGCTTTTATGGCTTTGCATTCATAAAAACAAAGTCTTTTTCATTCCATTATACCCTGGTGAACAGTTAACTAGTTTTACAAAGAAATATAAATTCTGAGTAATCAGCCTAATTGTTGACCCATTTCTACATTTATAAATTATTTTTAAAAATCCACTAGGGAATTTCAAATCTTCTCTAAAAGACATGTTGCTCCCATCATTTACTATAATAAAAAAAGTTCAAAGGCTTTGTCTCATAGCAGTGATACTCCTGCTCTGCCCAAATCGCTTTGCCTTCTAACACACTGATGTATTCTAAAAAGTATATAAATGTATCTGTGAAGTAGAATGACTACCAGAAAGTAATTTCCTCATTTCTTGCACTTTACTAAGCTCGTCCAAATACCAAGTATTATAATACAATATTCTAAACTGGCAGTTTATTTCCTGTATTCAGAATATAATATTGTCTTACTAAACCAAGACGAGTACCTTCTCATCCTTGTCATTCCTCTAAGCACTAGCAGTATAATTCCCTAGGACCAAGAACCAGTCCCAGCTGCATCAGCTGCTCCCTGACGTTCCTTGGCTAACATCCCATGCCTAAATGTCCCTTGGGCAAGATAAAATTACAGTGTGATAGGATATCATTTTCTCTTACAATTAAATCCTATCCTAGACATGCAGATACAACAGCAACTTCATCTCTGCCCAACCGCTAGCCACTTTGGGGTGCTGATTCCTAAGTACAGTTACTTCCCCAGAAACCAGAAGCAGAGACTCAGATGAGTCACACATGAGTATTGCATACAGAAAGAAAGCAAGTAGAGGGAGAAAAGAAAAGCAACAACGCCGAGTTCGTTGCCACATTAAATATAAAGCAGAGTAGAATTCAGTCAACAGCAACAACAAACTGATCTAGTCTTGGTGGACAGAATTAAAAATACTTGAAAATAATAAAATGATTTAAACAGGAAATAAATATTTATTACCTTTAAATTCAAGCTGAATTTTTCTTACTTGGGAAGGGTGAAAATACAAATGAGTAGTAACTGTAAAAGTAGGAGCACCTGGGTGGCTCAGTTGCTGTCTGCCTTCAGCTCAGGTCATGATCCCGGAGTCCTTGGATCGAGCCCTACATCGGGCTCCCTGCTCGGCGGGAGGCCTGCTTCTCCCTCTCCCACTCCCCCTGCTTGTGTTCCCTCTCTGGCTATGTTTCTCTCTGTCAAATAAATAAAATCTTTAAAAAAAAATTGTAAAAGTATTTCAGAAGAAATATCCTATAGCTATTTCACAAGTTACTCAAAAAAATCTCATGAGATATTGATGTACGTGAAGCTACTTTGAAAACTAGAAAGTGCTGTATAAATGTTATTCTTAGCACTAGAAAATTCAAAGTATTATTAAATGGTCATGACTATTGACCACATGTTATCAAAATCCAGCTATGAAATCTACTCTAAATAAATGTTAAAGTGTTTGGAGGTGCTTACACTGATATCCATAAAGTTTATTTACAAAATAAATTTCAGAAATCTTGGAGCATCTGCATGGCTCAGTCAGTTAAGCATCTGCCTTCAGCTCAGGTCAGGATCCCAGGGTCCTGTGATGGAGCCCCATGCTGGGCTCCCTGCTCAGTGGGGAGCCTGCTTCTTCCTCTTCCTCTGCCTGCGGCTCCATCTGCTGTGCACTCTCTCTCTCTCTCTGTTAAATAAATAAATAAAATCTTAAAAAGTATATTTTTCAGGAATCTTGTGAAACCTTAAGGATAAGCAAATGTCAACTGTAGCATATTATTATTTAGAAATTGATAAATCTAGAAATGTTCTAAGAATAAAAATTTCAAAGGTAAATTTCTTTCTATTTGTCATTGCAAAATTATTCACCAAATGTTATGCAGAATTCTTAAAAAAAAACTTTGTGTTACAATCTCCCTATTATGTCTCTCCTGAAGTATTAATGTCAAGTAATTATAAGGTTCTTTTATACTCTTCTTCAGTAACACTGATTATAGGCAAGACTTCAAAATACTCTGAAGAAGTGCTTCTCAAATCTAATGTGCATACAAATCACCTGGGGATCTTGGCAAATTGCAGACTCTATTTCAGTGGGTCTGGGATAGGGCCTGAAAGCCTGAGATTCTTTCTTTCTTTCTTTCTTTCTTTCTTTCTTTCTTTCTTTCTTTCTTTCTTTCTTTCTTTCTTTCTTTCTTTCTTTCTCTCTCTCTCTCTCTCTCTCTCTCTCTCTCTCTTTCTTTCTCTTTCTTTCTTTCTTCCTTCTTTTCTTTTCTTTTTTAAGATTTTATTTACTTATTTGACAGAGGAGAGAAACACAGCTAGAGAGAAAACACAAGTAGGGGAAGTGAGAAAGGAAGAAGCAGGCTTTCCACCGAGCAGGGAGCCCGATGCAGGGCTCAATCCCAGGACTCCAAGGATCATAACCTGAGCTGAAGGCAGACACTTAATGACTGAGTTACCCAGATACCCCAAGATTCTGCATTTCTTTTCTTTTCTTTCTTTTTTTTAAAGATTTTATTTATGTATTTTACAGAGAGAGAGAGAGAGAGAGAGAGAGAGAGAGAGATTACAAGCAGGCAGAGAGGCAGGCAGAGAGAGAGGAGGAAGCAGGCTCCCTGATGAGCAGAGAGCCCAATGTGGGCCTTGATTCCAGGAACCTGAGATCATGACCTGAGCTGAAGGCAGAGGCTTTAACCTACTGAGCTACCCAGGCACCCAGAGTCTGCATTTCTAATAAGCTCCCAAATGTCAACGCTGCTAGTCCAGGGCCAATCTTTAAGTAGCAGGAATATGAAAAGAATTACCAAGGTCTGGTGCTATATTAGACAAGATTCTCCAGATATAGAATCAATGATATATATGTATATCAATGTATACCAATAATACATATTATCAATATCATATATGTTATGAATAATAGATATTACATAAGTACAGAAAAATATATGATTTTTTATATATGTATATATAGGAGAAAGAGAGAGATAGGTTATGAGAAATTGGCTTACATGATTATGGAGGCAGAGACATCCCAAGATCTGCAGTTAGCAATCTGGAGACCAGGAGAACCGATGGTATAGCTCCGATCTGAAAGCCAGCAGGCTCAAGACCCAAGAACAAGAAGAAGGTCTTATTCTAGTTTGGGGCCCATGTCAAGAAAAGA
Organism: Spilogale gracilis; assembly: GCA_004023965.1. Lineage (NCBI taxonomy): Eukaryota > Metazoa > Chordata > Mammalia > Carnivora > Mephitidae > Spilogale > Spilogale gracilis. The sequence goes on from PITA01006569.1 coordinate 70,299, forward strand.
CTGATGTCCAAGCTCGTGTAGTCAGGCAGGAGCTCCTTTTTACTTGTGGGAGGGTCAGTCTTTTCATTCTATTCAGCCCTTCAACTGATTGGATGAGGGCCACCCACACTAAGAAGAGTAATCTGCTTAACTCCTTCCACCTATCCAGATGTTAATCTCGTTCAAGCACTTGCTGACAGGCCCAGAATAATGTTTGACCAAACACTGGGACACCCTATGGCCCAGTCAGGTTGACACATAACATTGGCCATCACAAGTGCGATTGCTGCTCTAACATATGCACTGTTTATTTCAGCCAAGTACCAATAATCTAATTAAAACAGTTTCAAAGAACTTATTTCAAACTCCTAATCTATTAGGAGCCTGAACCATAATAAATTAAGGAGACAAATAACACTGATTGATGTTAGTGCTTGACTTTAAAGGTCATAAAAAGAATCCTTCTTATTTGAAGAAGGCAATCTCACCTCAAAGTGTAGGTTTAGGAGTTAGGTAGGCCTATATTGAATGTTTTTTACAGAGTTGTATTATGAACTGGTGTGAAGAGTACAAAATTAAGTCATCTGAGACGTAATAAGTTTATAGAAAAAGGAGGGGCATCATAAAATGTCTCCAAAAATTAATTTTTCTACTCTAAAGCTTCTGAGAGTATTTTATATACTAATCATCAGCATCTCTATATGCCAATATGTAAAAGTGCATTCCCATCCATGTATTCCAAGAGAAAAATATGTCACATTTTATTGAATCTAAAATGCCATCTAATGCTAAGACATATCACTTTGGGTACCACTAAATAGGAAATAATAATGCCAATTAAATAGGACATGATGCTTTTTGAGTCACTTATGACTTTTAAAATACTGACTGAGCTCTTGTAGATTTTTAGGTAGATTTAATCATGTATGATCCACATGCATATAGAAAAAGGGAAAGATAAGTAAGGGTCATTGATTAGAGTATTAACAAAATTTCTTCACAAAGTCTGACTTTTCTGAATCATTTTTCAACTTAATTTCACTATCATTTTTCCATACAGTATTTTCCCCTAGAGCACTAATGATGCATTGTTTCTTAAGAGTGTTTCACTATTGTCTATAGAACATTTTTTCTAAGCCACTTACCCCTATTCCAGATATTTTGATGTCGGCATGTTCTTCATTAGATTTCAAAGAAATTTTCAGGGACCAGCCAAGAATTCAAATATATTACCTGCATCTGACCTGCTACTTAACTGGTAACATTTGTAAGGCACATCTTGAATTCAGACATGTTAAACTTGAAAACATACAAACACACATACACATGCACACACATTTCATCTTAGAATCAATGGCAATAGTTATTCCCAAATTTGTTTAACCAAAGAAGAATCCTTCGTTTTTTAAAGAACTATATCTCAAGGTACTAGTGTCCTAGGAATCTCATTTTTTTAAAACACTACCTTAAATGTATTCATTCTCTATACCACATTACCTTTTGGCATAAGTTAATCTAAATTATTTATTTTTTTCTTAACATATAACCTTTCTAAATAAAAAAGTATGCCTATTTCTTCTCCTCTATGCCCTTCCCACAGTGTCTAAGATATTGGTTATTATATTTTAGGTGTTCATTAAAAGTTCTGCTAAGAACATCCAGGACTGGGGCGCCTGGGTGGCTCAGTTGGTTGGGCGACTGCCTTCGGCTCAGGTCATGATCCTGGAGACCCGGAATCGAGCCCCACATCAGGCTCCCTGCTCAGCAGGAAGCCTGCTTCTTCCTCTCTCAGTCCCTCTGCTTGTGTTCCCTCTCTGGCTGTGTTTCTCTCTGTCAAATAAATAAATAAAATCTTAAAAAAAAAAAAAAAAAAAAAAGAACATCCAGGACTGAGCATCACAGAAATTTTCCCAGCCTGTTTCCAAAACAAGTTTCATTCTTCTTCTGTTCTGCCTAATGACTAAAGCTTTCTTCCTAGAAATGTCTATCAAATAATTTCTTGCCTTTTATTCCTAGGTAAATATCCATTTTCCTGGACACACTTCAAATTTAAATTATTTTCTCAGAGAGAAATAATGTATCTTCTTAATAACAAATTTCAAGTGATAAATGTCTTGCTTGGAAAATAAAGTATCCCCAGGTTTCTCCATTATTTATTCCCATGGATGACTAAACCCTTATATTTACTTTGATTTTTCTTTCAAGGGTTGAGGTTGTTAATGAACTTATCTAGTAAGTAAAAAAATCTAGAGGTATGTGTAAGCTAGATTTGGATTTACAGTAGATAATAAAAGTACACTATACAATTACAGATGTTAACAGAGGGCCTGAAGGAAAGTAGGCAAGATTTAAAACAGGTGACAACTTAGCTTTAATTAAATATTATGAATGGCTTAAGAACCATTCTTCAGTTGTAGATTCTCTTTGCTTTCTTTTCTTTTTTTTATTAAAGATTTTATTTATTTATTTATTTGACAGAGAGAAACACAGCTAGAGAAGGAACACAAGCAGGGGGACTGAGAGAGGGAGAAGCAGGCTTCCTGCTGAGCAAGAAGCCCAGTGTAGGGCTCGATCCTGGGTCTCCAGGATCATGATCTGAACCGAAAGCAGTCGCTTAACCAACTGAGCCACCCAGGCACCCCTCTCTTTGCTTTCTGCTACATATTGTCAAAAGAGCATGAGAAGGTATAGTGAATGTTTTCTAATACAGTCAAGGTATCTGAAATGTAAGGATTCTGTAAACTCATGGGTATCCAACAGAAATGGGCCAGGAGATTAGGAATGCTTAGAAGATGCTGCATGGGGGTGCCTGGATGGCTCAGTCATTGAGTGACTGTCTTCGGCTCAGGTCGTGATCCCAGGGTCCTGGGGTCGAGCCCCGTATAGGGCTCCCTGCTCGGCAGGAAGCCTGCTTCTCCCTCTCTCAATCCCCCTGCTTGTATTCCCTCTCTCACTGTGTTTCTGTCAAATAAATAAAATCTTTAAAAAGAAGAAGAAGAAGAAGAAGAAGAAGAAGAAGAAGAAGAAGAAGAAGAAGAAGAAGAAGAGGCAGCTGCTGCATGATTTTGCTTCCCTCCATCTACCCACACATGCACAGAACACATGTTTTTATCAGGTCCTTCAAGAAGCAGACAGAATGACATATATAAGAAATGTATTAGGGACATACCTATAAGAAAAAAATGGGGAGAGGCTGAGAGAGCAGTCAGATGTTGACACATGTCTACTCTAAAGGAGAGAGATGAGAGACGGAAGGGAGGAGGGCCAGAGTGGCATGTCTTCACAAGACATTCTAAGGGAAGTTTGGAAAGATCATGATAGGTGCACGGGATGGTTCTGAAGCCAAATTTGCCTGTCAGGGGAGTCTTACAGCTCCCAGGGAGAGGCCTGCATTAGCATCCCAGGCGTGCTCAGTCATTGGCAGCATGTGGGAGACACGGACTCAGTACAAACTTGGTGATAAATTTCAGAGCCTGACATCTGTTGACCCTCAGTCAATTAGCATCCCTATACTCGGCTATCTAAGAAGTTCATATGCTTCTAGCCTACATGCACCATCTCAGGTGAGACCTATCACTCCAAACCTGTCTTAAGCTGATCTTTCTAGCCATATACATATAAAATTGAAAATATTTGCTTTCAAAGTTTCAACATGATGCTCCAACTCTGAGAGGACTCTCAACAGAAATGTTTCAAATTCTAAACTTCCTCTTGGTCAACAGAGCAATTAGCAATAAACTAATTCACACTAAGAAGGGAATGATTCACTATGCTTCCTGCATAACTTTTCTTTAACTTGCTAAATTGAATGGATCTTTATCACTGGATATATTTTTATCAAGTAAACTTTACATACAGCAAAATACACAGGTCTTATGTGTAAACTATGAGGAGTTTTGATATTACCTACATGCATGTAACTACCATCTCACTCAAGATTTAGACCTGTCCCTCCATAAATTTCCTCATGTTACCTCTCAATCAATTCTATTACATTGTTCTAATTTCTATCACCAAAGATTAATTTTGGCTGTCCTCAAAGTCTGAATATATGGAATCATACAAGATATACTTTTTGTGTATCTGACTTTTTTCCACTTTGCATAGTATTTTTGAGATTCATTCATGCTGCTGCAATTGCATCCAGTAGTTCATTCATTCTTTTTTTTTTTTTTTTTTAAGGATTTTATTTATTTGAGAAAGAGAGAGAGAGAAAGAGAGAGCACAAGCCTAGTGGAGAGGCAGAGGGGGAAGCAGACTCTCTGCTGAGCAGCCCCCCCCCCCAAGTGGGGCTTAATCCCAGGACTCAGGGAACATGACCTAAACCCAAGGCAGATGTTTAACCTGCTGAGCCACCCAGGTTCCCCAGTAGTTCATTCTTTTTATTGCTGAATGAATATATGATAATTGATTAATCCATTAGCCTGTTGATAAATATTTGTTTCCAATTTGGGGCAATAATGAATAAAACTGCTTTGAACTCCCATGTAGAAATTTTTATGTAGACATATGTTTCCATTTGGGGGAATTAACATGGGCCTTAAAGTAGATGTATATTTACTTTCTAAGAAAATAGTTTTACAATGTTTGTACCATTCTATGTTCCATAACTGGTAGAATTTTGAGAAATACCAGATGATATTCTAGGCCTTCTCTCAAAACATACCATGTGACGACCTTTACCTAAATAAAAGATTAACCCTAAAAGATTAAGAGAAAGAAATTATTTTATATCTCTTTGTTCTAGCCAAAGCATACGGATGTTCTAATGTCCCACTATAGTGATGGGAAAACAAAATTCAGGAAATATTAAAGCTTGCTCAAAGTGAAACAACTGATAAGTACAATCAGGATTCAAACTCAGCTCCACTCCTTTTATAGCAAAACCAATTGTTCTTCCCCTAAACAAACTTCCAAAGCATGACACTAGAGAAACATTGGCTTTAGTCAGAGGCCAGAGGCTAAGAGAGGAGAGACTCCAGGTGCAGTTGCAAACTCCTCTACTTACTGCAGAAAGGAGGGTGGAGATCACCAGCTCTCTTTTGTCAGCCTTGCCCATATCTATTGTAATGCCATCCACCATTTCAGAAACACAGGGAATTTGTAAAGGACCTTCTGTCCACCTTGTTTGTTTTCCCCCCCAACCTAGTCTGACTCTAAGGGTTTATTATTGTTGTTGCCAATTAAAAGATAAGGAAGCAGAGTCTCTGTTTACATAATTTGTTGGAGATCACACAGATCAGTGTACCTGGCCTTAAAACCCTCACTGCCAAGCAGGGTACGGAGGAAAGGCTAGGCATATCGGGCACAGTGAATCAATGGATGGATCACAAACAAGTTTTCTGGCTTCAAGTTCAAACACCTTTCATTAGACTCTACATACTAAAACCTTATTTACCTCACATTTTAAAACCAAGAGACCAGATGAGATGACATTTGAGATTTTGTTCAATTTAGAAAGCCTAGGATTCTTTGTTTGTACTTCATACAAATCTTACAGGAAAAGAACCAGCATTTTTCTTTGACAGCAACCTTAAAATTACCAAAGACAGAAATCTGAATCCTTGAATGCAGGAGAGAACCTACTATGAAATGAGTAAAAATTACCGTGGGATGAAGTCCGTCAAGAAACTAAGAGCCTGGGGCGCCTGGGTGGCTCAGTGGGTTAAAGCCTCTGCCTTCAGCTCAGGTCATGATCTCAGGGTTGTGGGATCGAGGCCCACATTGGACTCTCTGCTCATCAGGGAGCCTGCTTCCTCCTCTCTCTCTGCCTGCTTCTCTGCCTACTTGTGATCTCTCTCTCTGTCAAATAAATAAATAAAATTTAAAAAAAGAAAAAGAAAAAGAAACTAAGAGCCTAATCTGAAGGTGATATTGAACACATTTTCCTCCTTGAACAACAAAAATACCAGATTTCTACTCTTGGTGGATGACAGACATTCTAGGAAAGTAATTTTCATGGAAAATATTAATATATTATTTGCATATGTAACAGCATTCTAGGAAAAATAGAAACTAGAAATATAAACTAGTTTAGAGAACATCAGGAAGAGAAAAAACTATGTCCTACACATATAAATCAATGCTCAAAAATAAGTCTAGATAAACCAATCATCTCTTGGTCACACATACAACTCCAGGCTGTCCCTAATAGTGTCATGCTCTTCCTATTGGTTCTTTGCCAATCTCATTGCTGTTGTGTTCTCAAACATTGGAGCTTTGTTACTTGCCTTGTATCAGAGTAGGCATTAGACTAAGGACATTAGTTTTGCCAGGTTGCAGTCCCTGATATCAGCCAAGTCTCCTTTTTAAGCTAGAAACACTCCAAGAAGTGATACTCCCCACTTTCTCGTCTGAGTAGAAATGCTGCCAATCCTGTCCTTCCAATCCATGTTTACACTTTCAGTCCAGACACTTAGGCAACTGATGGAAGTCCCTCTCTTTTTATGTGAAACATCAAGAAATAATTCATTATTCACTCTCTTCATTCTATGACACATATATCAACAAAATTTAATCTATGAGTATAGATCACTAAAATAGTAAGCTTCTCTGATATATTTTACATAATTTAAAAGAAACTGCATCTTCCAATCTCCTGGGAATATAATATTACCATCTTCAAAGTGTTTTCTTAGGCACAACACTCAATCTCCCATTAAGCTGGATGATCTTACCCAAGATGATAAGGAAAAGACCTCAAAGTTCCTTCAAGGAAGCAATGAATACTTTTTAGAATAGACTGGTTTATCTCTGCTTTGGCGAAGCGTTCAGTATGCACAAATTGTACCTTCATTCTTCAATTCAGAATCCTGTTGTTTCTGAGAAAAGAATACTCTTGCTCCTGTGGAGAGCAAAATTAACCCTATTTTTATGTCTGGGGTAGCTCCTATTTGTGTGTTTCACTGTATGTAATGACAGGAAACACTATAATTAATTTTCTAACAAAAGCTTGAACTGAGAAAATAAGCCAAAGACAAATTATAGCATTTTAAATGAATACCCACCTCCAATTCCCTTCTTAATCTTATCAATGATTTTTCATTTTTCATTATTATTGGGGGGAGATACAACTTGTGCCTCTATGCTGTGGAAATGCATGATCTCATAAGTCCCCTCCCTAAGGCCTCCTACACTTTCTCTTTCAGCTTTCTGTGATCTATTATATGCCCCTTTTTCCAATTTCTCCAATAAGGCCTTGTTTCCTTCCACCTCAGGGATTTAAAACGGTGAAAAATCTGTCTCCATTCCTGACCTTTAGGTGTACCCTACCCTGCAACTAGTTAAGTCTAGATACTCTATTCCTTCCTTCAGATTTCAGCTCTGTGATCACATCCTTCAGGAAAGCACTCAGCTTATGCACCCAGTCTAATTTTCCTCATGTTTCCCCTTTGTTATACTTATCGAAGTAGTCATTTGTGTGATTCTTTGATAAATATCATCCCATGAAGCAAAGCCATGACGTTTTTAATGGTTCATCAGCATCCTTACCAGAACATAGTGTTCAATAAAAATATTTACTCAAGAAGCTGAATTTTGGGGGCACCTGGGTGGCTCAACTGGTTAAGTGACTGCCTCTGACTCAGGTCATGATCCTGGAGTCCGGGGATCGAGCCCTGCATGGGCTCCCTGCTTGGTAGGAGACCTGCTTCTCCCTCTCTCACTACCCCTGCTTGTATTCCCTCTCTAGCTATGTTTCTCTCTGTCAAATAAATAAATAAAATCTTTTTTTAAAAAGTGGAATTTTTAAACATGATCGGCAGAAAGACAGTAAGACAAATTCTAATAAGGAAGACCCTAAGCAAGGGTAATAACGATTTATAAGAAATGCTTTGGGGGGAGGACAATTTATAGAAGATCAAGGGAAATGTTATTAATAGTGGCTTTAAAGAAGAACAATTAGGAGATTTTCTTGGTGGGGAGAAATACTTGGGTAAAAAATGATTTGGTGATTCTATATCATGATTCCTGGTATTCTGCTCAGTTATTTGTATAAAAATGACTCATTCTTCCTTTTAAGCAATAAAAGTTCAGTCTCACATTGAACAATATCTGCAGCTCAATTGTTGCTCCAACTTTTGAACTTGAAAGAAAATATTTACAAATTTGTATGAAAGATAGTTTCCTCTGATTTGCATTCTTACTCGGGGCAAATAAATATCCTATTTGTATACATCTTAGAAGGCATAAGTAACCGAGCTGATCTGTTTTATTCAAGTAAGCATAATAATCTAAAGGGACTAATATTATGTGAAAACACAAAAATCATGTTGAAAACTGGAGTTACTCACCTTTACTTCTCTTTTCACTGAAATCTTTTAGGATTTATATTCATTTTCCACGAAACTGTTGAGTGTCTAAGACATGGATATCTTAGAGAAAAGTGAGCAAACTTATAGTAACTGACCCAGAAGTAACCATCCAAAATGCTACATTGAAATAAAAAAGTGTCCCAATTATGGGGTATCAAACACAGGTGAGGTACTCAGGTCACTACCCATGGAAGGAAGCAGGAATTCCTTCTCTCCCAGACACCCAACCACTCTTCCCAGTACATATGTTGTTCATTTCTGTCTGTTGATTGAGTGAATAAATGAACAAATTAATGAACAAATGATTTTGATGGCACCCCAGTGTACATTCGTAATGCATAGTAGACCCAAATGATATTTCTACTGGGAGCATCAGAATCTCACCTCAGGGAATTTCCACTTCTGGTAGAATGGTCTAATTATTTAATAAAATCTGGAGAAGATCTTTAATTTGGAACACTTTATAGAATGTCAAATGAGAGTAAGTAAAACTAAAAGCTAAATGAATTTTAGAATAAATTTCACCAAATGTTGTAGTTAGTGATTGTCAACATTACCCAAGCATTTCTGCTAGAAAATCCTTATTAGGTAAGTTTCCATTCCATTGCAGTTTCTATTCTATAGTTTGCTTTGAAGACCTCTTCTTGTATATTCCAAATTTTGCTATTCTGTGGGTTATTAGATTTACTATTATTAGATTTAGCAATAATAATAATAGGTTATTACTATATAAGATTATTAATTATTGGAATTATTATGAGGCTGATTGTTGTAACAAACAACCCATTGATTATAGTGGCCTCACCCAAGAAGGATGTCTTTCTTGCTTGGATCACAATCAATGCGGAAGAGTGGTCCACTCCACACAGTCACTGAAGGACCAGTCTCCTTCCAACTGGTGGCTCTGCTGGGCTCTAGTAGTGACTAAACCTCAGAGCCATCCCTAGAATCTCTAGATGCAGACCAGCTAGTGAGTAAAATTTAAAAGGGATCTGCAGGCTCTCATAATAATGCAATATATCCCTTTTATCCACATGCCATTGACCAGAATTGAATCACATCCAATGGGTAGGTGAATTTAGAAAAGCAGACTACCAAAGAAAAGAATTTGAACAGCTGTGTCTCATCTAATTTTTGCCATAGTACCTGACATCTCTGGCCCCTGTTGCCATCTTCTGGGATGTCATCCCTTTGCCTTATGGGTATTATTTTCAATTTCCATTTGTAGACTTGCTGGATTTGCTGAAAGTTGACTTAAAATTATTTATCCATTTTCTCCTCCCCCTCCTCCTCCTCCTCCTCCTCCCCTTTCCCCTCCCCTTCCTTCTTTTTCTTCTTCTTTTAAGATTTTATTCACTTATTTGTTAGAGAGAGAGCCCGAGCTGGGGGAGGGGCGGAGGAAGAAGCAGGCTCCGGCTGAGCAGGGACTAGATCCCAGCACCCTGGGATCATAACCTGAGCGAAGGCAGATAATTCACCGACTGAGCCACCCAGGCATCTCTTATTTATCCTTTTTTTTTTTTTTTTTTTAATTCGTGAGCATATTTTCTCCAACCAATGTGTTCTATAAAACGCTGGCCATGAATGAGTTATTAACCTGGAATGGCTTTTCTCTGTTCTAGCTCTGACAACCTTCTGCTGTGAGTCGGCCTGATGCATATTCTTGCCCTCAGTGATTAAAGGGTGCTTGAGACATTACTCAAGCAGAAGAAAAGGAGCTAAATATGGCCTTTATCTCCCATTGAGTGGAAGAGCCCATTAAAAATCCCCGCAGTTGCAACAAACAAAAGCTTCCTTCCTAATCCTTTTATCGCCTCATTTTACAAAAAGTTATTAATATTTATGTTTGTTTATTTGTTTTTATCTGAGACATCTGGAACTTTTACTCTTCAAGCATGAGTCTTCCTCCTCCAATGTACAGCTTCCCTTGGCTCAAAAAGTACTATTAAACAATAGCCTCAAATGAATCTTTGTTTCCTCGATGAATTGCCCTAACATCTTGAAAAGCTTCACTTGCATTTGTGTATATTCAGTTCAGTAGGATGGTTAACCGAAACCTTTGCAATTTTTTTTTACCCAACAAGAGAAATGAGAAAAGAACTGTGCTTTAATTTTATCTCAATGATAAGAAAAATTAAAGTTACTCTGTATTAAAAACCTTAATATGGTTTGAAAATCTCAACAATTTTTTTTATCATCTGAAATGACTTTAATGGGTTTTCCCTGGTATGCCATTAATACAAATCCATTTTGTTTTATTGAGGTCAAACTACATTCCCTTGTCTTATTCTCTAGGAGAAGGAAATTAGGTAAAAATTAGCTCATTGTGGTTAGATTCGCTCTGTAGTGCTGCATAAAGAAGAGGACTAACTAAAGGGCAAGCTGATATCTCACAAAGATCAAGCACTTTGTATTAGGCCAGAGTTCCTGTGATGTAAGGGGGAAATGAGAGTGGGAAAGACAATCTATAAATAAAAGACTCAAAGAATCACTGAAGGTAGAGGTTATTGACTTTTGGAAGCTTTTCTTAAAATTAGCATGTTTTATGTATAAATGCTTTAGTTACAAAGCCACACAGGACATCAGCTTTGCTTCACTTCCCTATTTAGCTACAAGTAGAGCTAGTTAGTTACAAATATATATATTCTTTCCCCCCATAGGTGTCATTTTTCTCTGAGCTTTAAGCCTACTTTATCATTTCAGTTACAGGTTAATTAAATATAAACACATATACACAGAGTACAAATATATAAGGCACATTTCTACTTCACATGGTACAAATATATAAACACATGATACATCTACATGAGAAATACATAAAAATAAAGACATGTAAGTAAATACCACAGGGATACAGTAGATATTGGAGGTTGGCTTTAGGTTTCTCAAGCTCCATTCTATTTTCCTTCTAGTTGGAGAGGCTGGAAAGCTCAAAACAAAATATTTAGACCCCCTGGAATCTAAGATTCTTGATGCAAATTCAGTTATGCCAATTGGATGCTCCTATGTGAAATTTGGGAGACAGAGTCAGGTGAAAGAACTGGCCTGTTTCTTTTTGGGTCTTTCTATTGGCAAGCAGTGCCATGGAAAAGGAAGTTGCTTTTCCTTAGCAGTGATCCAGGATCTGTTCACCAGCTGTGTCTCTGTTAAGAAATGGTGTGTGTGGCCTGAGGCTTGCCAGAGGGGAAGTAGGTAGGGGGATGCACTAAAGGGGTGATGGGTATTAAAGCAGGCACTTCTTAGGATGAGCACTAAGTGTTATATACAAGTAATGCATCACTAAATTCCACTCCTGAAATCAATACTACATTATATGCTAACTAACTTGAATTTAAATAAAATAAAATAATAAAATACAATAAAGAATTGATTGCATCATCTCTTTCTAATCATTGGATCACAGTTATGGGCCTGGGAAATGAGAGAAGTTGTCCACAGTGCAGCAGCTTTGTTAAGAAATTGGTTGATTATAGATGACTAATCTGGAATCAACGTTATGGGATGTGTTCTTGAACTCATAGCACCACTTATAGTACTAAAGGTGGTAACTCTCCAGTATAAATTATGGAATTTTCTGGAATTTAATCCTGGAAGGCCATCCTAGAACCTACTTCTTTCCTTCTAATAACTTATAAGCATCATATGTATTGCATGGCTAATGAAAGGCATGGAGTGTTTTGTTCCTTCGACCGAACGTTAACTGATGCAAGGGATGATATTTTATGTAATCTTTCAGTGTATTCATCTGTACTCTGTGTAGTCCATTTGCCAGTATATAGTACACCTAATGCAACTTCCTACAAGTCTGCTCACACTTGCCCTCAGGATAATTTGGTTCCTTCCAAAGCTCTGCAATCGGTCTTCTGTCATTGTCCTAGGAATTCTAGGGACATCTTTGTCCAAGAGCCTCTTTGCTGAAGTCTAAGTGCAGGTTAGTCTCTCGTGCTTTTTGCTAAACTTCTATTTAAATTAGAATAAATTCTGTGTCTCAATCCTGATGCTACCTTTATGCTCAAGATATTTAGTGATATATATTTTTTGCAATTTTGACAAGGTTATACTTTTCTTTTTTATCTTAGGTAAATACAAATTTCATGATAAGTCCCTCTGCTTTAAGTTATGGAAAAGGAATATCAATAACAACAATGTAGCAAAAATAAGGTTGTTCAATATGATCTCCATTCCCTGTTTTAGAGAAATTAATCAAAAAAGGTGAATCAGTTATTCAGAATTAGATCTAGGAAGGGCTATTAAAAAAGTTGTCTGCATTTTTTGTTGCCTTACTCTTCTCTCCTTGGAATGTCATCAGTTGCCTCGGCCCGCGAGGCAATCAACGGGGTCCGCCGAGATACCTGTAACGGATGAGGGGGATGGGACAGGAGGCGCAAAAGAATGG